>NDXA01000170.1:0-10115 GCA_002105455.1 Hemisphaericaspora xylofermentans | reverse complement strand
ATCATCCCCATCCCCATCATCCCCATCCCCATCATCTTTCTTCCTCCCAATCTTCCTACACAACCTCTCATACTCCACAATACTCCTAGGTCCAATAATCCCCTCCAACCAACTCCCATATAACTTATTATATTGCCCAATGATCAACTCCATAAACCGATTAATATCCTCAAGAGTCCCCTTTCCACGTTTACACAACCTCAAACATTGATCTATTGGGATGATTAGCCGATCTACAATGTGGACAATTATGATTGATTTTGTGAATTCGAGTTGTTGGAGGATCTTTTGGGAATATGCTAGACATGTGGAGATTGTTTCTTGATTGTGTTGGTGGAGGATGGATTGCCAGTAGGTGCAATAATCTAGTTGGAGGTTTAGGAATTGGAGTAGTTCGGGTCCGATGTTGACTAAGCGTTTTCGTAATTTTTTTAAACAATCTATTTGATGTTCAATTGAAGAAGACGCTGATGATTCTTTTGGGTTTTCGTGAAGTGAACTTCCATTCTTCTTCTTTGGTTCGTTCTTAATACTGCTCCTGCCATCTTCTCTCTTCTTCGATTTCACCTTCACGTCATTACTTCCTCCATTCCTGGATTTTGAAATTCCATTACCATTACCATTACCTCCTTCCTTCTTCCATTTTGTGAGTGCATGACTATTATTCTTCCTTGATTCCTTTTCTTTACTCTTCTCTCTTCTATCATTTGTACTCTCTCCATTTGACGTCTTTAATTCATAATATACAACCGAACCTCTCTTTTCGAGTCCCTTATTATTACTACTAGCTGCCACTACTGTCCTTTCTTCCTTATCCTCCTTTTCTTTCTTCTTCTTCGTCCTCTTCTTCTCCACAATCAAATCTAAACGTTTCTTATCAGACTCAACACTAGTCGTAGGCTTAGTCGTCTTCTTAATAATCTTCGATAACGACAATTTAAACCCCACCAATCCCCCCTCTTCTTTTTTCGAATCTTGTACCCCCGGCTTCATCGAACACATCTTCATATCATTCGAACTCGACAACGGCTGTGCACAACCATAATCCAAAAACCCACTCTTCCCACCCTTGGTATATTCAGGAAACCTCGCCGCCAAGATGGCATCTACATTAAGTAAATCACCCCAATCAATAATCGGATGTTGATTTCGCACTTTCTCAACAATTGGGAATTTCGAGGTTATGCTATTCAATTTCACCAAACATAGGTCTAATTCCGCCTGACTTGTCGTTTTATGAAGGGGGGGATCATTTATTGATTTGATTAGGGATGGGAGTTTATACCATATTTCCAATGGGATGATTAACCAACTACGTTGAGTTGTTGCATGGGTCGATATGAATGTAAACCGATAAAAATATCTCAATAACAAAAACTTAAAATTTCCAGTTGTTGTGGTTGGGGATGATTGGAAGATGATATTATTAATTATATTCCCTACATTAATCATTTCAACCCGAGAATGGTGAACTAGGTCAAATACGTCCACCCTCCCGTCCACATCAATCATCTCTCCTCCCCCTCTACAAACTCCGTCTTTTCGATGGATGGATAGTTGTTGTAGGATCTCAAATATGACTTTCCGATAATATTCATCTATCTGAACGATGATATCAAAGGTTTGTTGTTTCGGTCCGGCATTGTCAAACCATGTCTGGCCGTATTTTTCGATTCCAGCTTGGATTTCGTGGTGTTTGGTGATTAAGTAGGTTAAGAAGTTGATTAGGCGGTTTTTTATCTCACTATGCTCTTCATAACGATTGTTATTGTTCGGTATATAGTCATGTGTTAACCTTTGATGATGGTACTCTCTCTTCATAGTACTCTTTCCATTCTCTAATCTCCCCAGCGTAGCGTCGTCTCTTGATATCTGAATAGCGTCGGTGGGTATATCAGGCAAAACCTTCCCCCTCCTCCCATCATCAACCTTATCCATATGCTTCTTCTTCCTTCGCCTCCTACTGGCACTGTAAGTACTCCCTATCAACAAAGTATCCACATCAATCGACCTCTCCTTCTCACCCTCCATACTCTTCCTCCGACCCTGACTTTTCCTCTTGGGTCTACTGTTAGAGTTATTATCCTCCAACAGTACCCCCAGTTTATCTACATCAATCGACTTCTCCTTCTCACCCTCCAGCGTCATCTCCTGTACGGGGGATAATAATCCAAATCCCCACAAGACCGATTTCCTCCTTCCCGTTGTTGTTGTTCCTCCTGAGCCACTACTGCTACTCCCATCACTGTTACTATTTCCCATTTCGGCCGACTCAAGGGGGGAGTATTCCAGCGTTGGAGTGCTCGTGTCTACAGGTGGAGATTGTGTTAGCCATATTTGACAATTGGGGTCTTGTTGAAATGTATTGAATGGTGGTGGTCGTGGATGTCGTGGTGGGATGCCATTGTGGTGGTGTTGTTGTTGTTGTTCAAATCTCATCATTGTGTCTTCTAGGTTCTTATCGTGGTGTATATAGGGTAGTTGATAAATATTGGGTTGGATAAGGATATGAAATTTAAGGGGTCTATATAGAATGGAATTGTAATTAATTAGTTGGGTGGTGGATTAAAGCAACTTTATGAGAATCTCTTTTAGTAGAATGAATGGAGTGGATGACATGTCATGACTGTAGAGTATACATTGGAGGGGAGTGTGTGTGTGTGTGTGTGGGTGGGTGGGTGTGTATTACTCATCATCGTCTAACTAACTACTTACTATGTACTATGTATGTAAATTCCTAATAGTTAAGAAAAGTAAAATGTTTTAAGTTTGTTTCATAAATTTTAAATCTGAAACAAACAGAACAAAGCTTAATTATTAATTAACACTTAACTAAGTACTTTAGTACTACTATATAGTACTAAGTACCAATGGTAATAGCCGTTTATGTTAAGTTAACTAAGTTGAATTGACAACAACCATACTAAATAGTCTAAATAGTCTAAATAGTCTATCTAATTGTTCTTAGTGTTTATTGTTTATTGTTTATTGTTACTCCTTTATCCATTGTTAGATATCATTAATTTAGTTTACTCTACACTATATATTGTATATTGTACTCTAGTCAATCATAATCAAGCCTAAAATCATTTACACTTACTTTATACTTATGCCTCTACTAACTATTAGATTACGTATTATTCTATACCATCTCATATACATATGTATCATACCCATCTTTTACCTTTTAACAGAACCCCCCCCCACCCCTTGGCCATCTCTCCAAATATGGAAATTACAATAAGATTTTTCTTTAACAATTAAGGTTGGATTGACATTTCATTAAAGGGTACAAAACTTAATTAGACGAGAAAAAGGATTGGGATTTAATAACTGATACAAAACTCCCTGATCTTCATCTAACCAGGGGTTGGTTAGTTAGTTCCTTCTCTAATCAATCAATCAATGTAATTGATTCATTTTCCATAACTCCCTTTCCAAAATAATCAGCAATAAACTTAAATTTATCATTACTTTCATGTAATGATGACAAGAAAACTTCTTCATCTTGTTTTGATCTATATTGTCCCACCTTCAAATTCCTAACTTCATTCGAATGAGTCAAACATATTGGACAAGAAATCTCATTATCATTACCACCACCACTCTTTGTATCACCTTCTTCATTTTCATTCATGACTATATTTGTAGATAAACATTTTTGATGAAATGAATGTCGACATTTATAATGAATCATAGGATAATCCAATTTCAATTCACAGATTGAACATTTATTATTCTGGATTATGAATTGTTTGGTTGTAAGTTCTGATAATTTATATGAACTCTTTGTAGATTCTTGTTCATACATTTCAATTAATTTTTCATTATTAATGATTTCTTTATTCTTTTGTTGGAAATGATTTAATAGATATTGTTTAACTAATCCTAATGTGATATAATCATTTTCTTCGGGATATTCAGTCAATATTCCTAATAATTCTAACGGATTCATTAATTTAAATTCAGTAATCTTTGTAAGGATATATTGAAAATCAGTAGTGGGCACTTTTGAAAAGATTGATCGTTTAGATATGAGGAATTTCAACATTGATTTATATAATTCTGGCTTGGAATCACCAAATCGACTAAGAATATCAAAACATCCTTCAATATCTTCATTAATTTGATAACTTGTGAATAAACTCATTTCCATCTCTGCTTTTTCTTTAGCTACAATTTCTCCATGTTTGAAATCATATAAATGACTCAACAACAATAATGATTCATAATCAAGGATAGTTTGTCCATATTGGGTGACTAATGTCTCAGCTTTCTCTAACCACACCTTTTCTTCACTTGCCGTTTGTTGATGGATAGATAGGTACATTTCCAACAATGTCAATAATGTTTGTTTTTTATCATGAATGTTTCCTTGAAATTTATCAAATGTTTCAATACATGCCTCCAAGAAAATCACAAATTCATTAGGATGATCAGTAAAACTCGAATATATCAAACTTGGACGTGGTGGTAAATACGTAGGTTCATTAGATTCAACGGATTCTTCTTCCGGTTGCTCATTCAGTCCAGATATATAATTCATAAATGCTTGATAATTCGTAAGTTTCATTATAACCTCTTTTGGTTCTTCCTCCTTATCACTCCCAACTACTGGTTCTTGATTTCTTTCAAGTGGAAAGTATTTCCCAGTAAACACATTAATCAACAATTCTGTCGTTTCAATCGGACAAGAATCCAATAATGTCTTAGAATGATCAATTAAAATCAATAATAATTCATCAATAGTTAGGGTCTTAATATAACTCAATGCGAGTTTTGGTTTATGTAAATCATTCAATTGAATATCAACGATTAATCCAGGTTGATTTAATTTATACAACAACTTTATGACTTGTTTGAAGTATCCACATTGTTTGAATAAATTAATGATTAATTGAAAATTTAAATCTTGATAATTTATCGAATGAACATCTAATTGGTCAATGAATTTATCGATATTGGAAACATCTTTCAATTTACAAAAACAGCAAAGTAATAATGTTACATGATCGATATTTGCAATCTTCATTTCATATAATCGGGTTAAGAGTTTAGTTAGGTTCCCAATATTGATAGCTTCTTTGAATTTAGTTATGATATTCATGACAAAATCATCCAAATCCTCCTCCTCTTCCTCCCCATCCTCACTCTTCTTACTCTCAAACAACTCAAGACATTTCGTAAACACCTCCACCGATTCCTCATAATTCTGCGCATCATAAAGATATTCCCCATGTAATTTCTGAATTCTTAACAATACCTCCGGACTCAGCTTCAGCTGTTCAGCAAGATTGAACGCAACCTGAAACAACCCCCTCTGCAAAATCAATTCAATCTGTTGATTGATCGGCTTTTCATGTATTTTATACAACACCCCATCTGATGATAATAAACACAAATCACCACTCATCATGAACACATAATTCACAACCACATTCGGAATCAAGATATTGAAACATATATACATATTCCTCAAATCCAACACAAGTATCCTCGTCATCATCGTCTTACTCGTAACATCCTCATATTGTGGACTCACAATCAACAAAAACGACCCCCCATCACCATCACCACCACCACCACCACCATCGAATTTCATAATCTTCAGTTTTGCCATATCAAAACTAAAACTCGACAACTTATTCACATGATTATAATACCTTATCCCCAGCGCCAACCCCACTATCAACTCCCAATTGCCCCCCTTATCCACATCAGTACACCCCAAATCCACCCCCGTCTTCAGGCTCAACACCACCGTACTCACCCTCCCCGCATGATTTCGCCCAGCCGTCAGAACGCTCAAGATCTTGGATGTGGTAGTTATGTACAATACCATCTCCCTCTCATTGAATTGTATACCCGTTATAGGATCACTACTCTCATACACCACCCGCTGTTTTGATCCTCGGTCACGTAATAGATCCCCTCGGATTAGGATGACTTTCCCATTCGCGTATCCCACGGCGAGACACGTTAGGTCAGCGGTGTATTTGAAACATGTGATGGGGAAGGTGTTGTCGCCGTTGGTTATCATAACCTGAGTTTGGAATCCGTACTGCAAATCCCCCCCCTCTCCCCCCACTCCCCCTTCTTCTTGAAGCAATGTCAATATCTTTTTGATATCCCACAATTTCAAAACGCTAGCACCACCCTGTCTCTCCGCCACCGAAATCAACAACCCCGAACCAGGACAAGAAAGGAACGTAATCGTATATGAAACATCATAGGCCATGAACGCACCCACCAATTCAAACGTCTTGCCATCCACAATCTTGATCGTTGAATTGTTCACAGCTATGAATAAATAATTGGAGGTGGAGGAGGATGTGATTGCAGATAGGCTTGGGTCGGAATAGAGTGGGTGGGGGGTTTGATAGTTGGGGTCTCGGATTGGTGTGAGGTCGAATAGTTGGAATTGTTTATATGATGATAGTAATGCTGTCATTGTATATCTCAATTACTTGCTTGATCGTGCTATTTACTGATGATGGTGGTTGGTGCTGGTGGTGGTGCATGGCTATAACGGTGGTGGTGGGTTTTAAATTTTTGGTGATAAAAAAAAAATAGTTTAGGAAGTTGGTAGCGCCTTACACGTGATCTCTTAACTAAGTAATTAAAGTATAATAAAGTAAATTATATATAAACTAATTTAATAGACGACGTACCTAAACTAATACTAACAGAAGAGATACCACAATCACAAGAGTTAATGTTAATGATATCTGAATCATATTATTGTTTGTGTATGAAGAAGTAAAGACAAATTGTCTTTCACCCAATATCACTCCAGTGAAAACTGGACCGATTTGTGGTTGTTGAATTTCAGATGTTGATGGTTCTAAAGAGGCTTCTTCTTCTTCTTCTTGTGAGATCAAAGTTGAATTGATGTCTGTTGAATTGACATTATTGGGTAGACTCTTCAGAATTGTCGTTGAGGGATTCATATCTTCTTCGTCTTCTTTGTCATCGTTTGCTTGTGTGATCACGTGTATAACTGAGCTGGTTGAAGTCGTAGTACTTGTCAAATAGATTGTCCTCCTACGTCCCTCTTCGTTAGGATCTATATCTTCTTCTTCTTGCTCTTGGACATCTTCAACTTGTTGTTTATCAAAACCAGCAATTTTGGGAGAAGTTGGTGGAGAATCTTTAATCTTCCTTGCAGGTGGACCTAATTGGAAATGACCATCTGAATCAATATTATAATTCAATTTATTCCTAGGAGTTCTTGAATGTTTCCCATCATCACCACCCCCTTCACCGCCTCCACCAGTAATCTCGGGTCTACTATCCCAAGAATTCGTCCTCGTTGGTCCAATAATCTTTCTAGTACTACTGCCGGTGCTATTAGGCAGGAAAGTAATCGTAGTAATCACCGTTTCAGTAATATCAATGACCTCAAAATCAACCCTTTCCTCACCTATCCTATCCTGATCCTCAAAATTCATAACCACAGCACGTAGATCCTCCACCACCGTATCATTCCTCATTCCTTGCCCTCGATCATCTTCAATTTCTGCAAGGGATGGTTTGTGGGATGGTGGATCAGTATAGTCGGTCTCATATTCGAAATACTTAAAGTCGGCATAGATATCATTCGGATCGGGATGTATTCTAGAATCATGTGGTGGTGGTGGAGGTGGAGGTGGAGGTGGTGGAGGTGGGGTGAGTTTGTGGGTTGGAACAGGACCAGGTTTATATGGATCAAAAACCAAATCTGTCTCATCATTATCCCCATCTTCACAATCCTTATCTGACAAATACTCATTATCCAGAGAATCAACATCAGGTGGCACACGTCCATCAACGTCACTATATTCCTCTTCTAATTCACTATTGGAATCACATCCTGAGGAGTTGTCTGATTGTTGGCCTTCGCCTTCTTCGTCGTCGGATGAGGAGGATGAACTGTCAAAGAGTCGTAATATATCTTCGGCCTCTTGGGAGAGTTTTCCTATCTGGATGGAAATCTTGGGGAGTGGACGTGATGGAGGAGGAGGGGTGGGTTTTGAGATTGTTAGTTTTGAATGTATTGGAGAAGGGGGTGATGGAGATGGAGAGGGACGTTTTGTACTTTTGGTGGTGCTTTTTGTACTTTTTGGTGGTGGGATATGAGTTGTTGTTGATTTTGTACTTCTAGCTGCTGTACTCTTTGTTATACTTGTTGATACATTTGTCGTTGACGTCGTTGATGATGAAGTTATAAGTTGATACAGAGGTGTTATACTCGTCGCAAATAATATGAATAACAATGTAGTTAAGTATTTCATGGTCGTTGAGTGTATATTTGTTATTATAGCATATTTCTCTATTAGATTGGTTTTTTGCAATCTCAAAAACTTTTTTGCAATCTCAATTTTTTGTCTGTCTGTCTGTCTGTGTGTGTGGAACCAACCACAAACGGTTTAATTAAGTTAAACGGTTAATCAATTTTCCGTACAAAAACCGTTATTGACTTATAAACTACAGGTTTGATTCACATCACATCTTAAAACCGTCACAGTAATGTCTTGTTTGAATATGTCCAAATACGTCAAATTCGGCATATACAACCACCCCGTCCATCCATCTGTAAAAGTCAACAACGGGGGCAACTCGTTTTGACATTACTTAAAGCAACCTCAAGTAATTGCTATCCTATTTAGCCTAAACTCCGAAGTTAAGGTGATTATTTGTATGTATGTATGTATCCCACTATTTTTTTTAATCCCCAAAAAACGACGTATCTATGCAGGAACCGATGTTTCATTCAATGCCACAAGGTCCGCTGCCGCCTTTGTCTACAAACATCTGACTTTGTGTGTGTTTCGCTTATGATGATGCATGGAACATAAAATCCGGGTTTGGTTTTTTCCATTGCTACTACTTGAATATAGTATTCTACATGGTAGTAGTTCAAGGTGGTTTCATTAGATCATCCCCTTCTAAGTTATAAAACCCACCAGGTTATGAATGGTTTGTAGTGTTTCCTTAAGGGCTACAGTTTTTTATTAATCATAGTATAGTCGCCTGATTTACGTTTTTTCCCCCTGGCCCCCGCCGCCTCCACACACGCCCCTAATCATAGATCTTAACTAAATCCTATATTTCTTGATTCTACTATGTGTGTATTTTCCTTCTTCCCTTTTTGTATTTTGCATAATTGTCTCCACTCAGCTCACATGCGATGGCGGATACGTTGTCTAGTCGATCTTTCCTTTCCTCGTTTGGATTTATTTTTTTGTGAATGGACTAAATAAATGTACATTTCCGCCAAGGAATATACGGGGAGGGATTTTAAACCATACAAACTTAGGGTTAGATTTGGAATGGAACCATGGTTTTTGGGGATCTCTCTAAAAGAAATTTAAGATTGTGGGATATGAATTAGAGTTTTTTTGAATAAATCTCCCCAGAAATTTTTCTCTGTGGTTATGAGGGAAGGAAGGAGATCGTCGATCAGGGAGAAAAGATAGTGGATAAATTACAACCTGAATCTAAAATAAAAAAAGGAATTGAAAATTTCTTGTTTGGTTATTGTTGTTGTTTTAGAAATACGAGTGGAGTGGAGTGGAGTTTGTAGTATTGGCAGTAGATAGAGTTTAACAGGTGTTGGTTATTTCAAAATCATGTGTATGTTTACGTGTGTTTACATGACTATTACAGGTTATGATTTTTTACTGTTAGCCATACTCAGACAGACAGACAGACAGACAATCTTCGTTTTATTATTAACCAGCAAGCGTTCTAGAAACGCATAAGAACAATAAAAAAGTAATAAGCCCCATTCAACCTACATAATAATAAATTTGGCTGCAACTTTAAATCTTAATAACTCCGGACTTAACCATAAAATAAAAAACACGATAAAGTCAAAACGCAAAACAACATCAGATTCTCCCAAAAATGAAACCCATCCTGAAAAATCCGAATAAATATATTCATAAATAAATATATATAGCCCTCCCCCCTTCCCCTCTCCCCACCTGTCACATTTTCCATACTTCAATCTACAATTATGTTTTATCAATCCCAAATCCAAGACCAAGACGTCCTAGTCCCCATCAGACCCTCACCCCCACCTCCTCGTCGTCCCCCTCCACCACCTTCTGCCGGGAGTTATCCACATACAC
>NDXA01000017.1:0-192299 GCA_002105455.1 Hemisphaericaspora xylofermentans | reverse complement strand
AACCAATCTTTGGAAAGGTAACTTTCTGATTAATAATTCAGTAGACTTTTGGAATCTTCTAATTTCTCTTAAAGCAACAGTACCTGGCTTATATCTGTGTGGCTTCTTAACACCACCGGTAGATGGAGCGGACTTTCTGGCAGCCTTGGAAGCTAATTGCTTTCTTGGGGCTTTACCACCAGTGGATTTTCTTGCTGTTTGTTTGGTTCTGGCCATTTTGTGTATATGAGTCTAAAAGTATAAAACTGATGATAAGAGAAAAGTAAAAACTAAATTGAAACAAAACCTGGAAACCCAATTGATTTTATATTGGAATGAGTGGCAGTAGATTCATTGAAAGGAAAGTTTGGGGTGAATACCAAAACAGTAAACAAACAATGTCATTGTGGACGTGGAGTTTCTTCACAGATTCACAAAAGTGCATGTTCTGACATTTACTCGGGTTGCGCGAAATGTCCAGACCGCCAGTTTCAATGACAGAAATTACACAAGCATGAGTAATTTGTAGCACCGCAAATAGCGAACTTTTTTCGGTTGCATGTTTTCTTTTTTTTGGTTGCAGAAGACGCGCGCTACAATATTTGTTTTTCTTTTGTACATTGTTGCTAACAAATTTCACGCTACGGATATGCCAATTGATCGTTCTCAGGTAATGTCATTCGAGAATGTCATTCTAAATTGGAATTTTGTGATCATCAATTTGTCTTTATCAAGAAAAAGGCTACTAGATTGTGTTCTGAGAATTACGCGCTTGCGAGTAACTTTGTTCCCACTTCTTCTTTATCCAGTGTCTTCTCTCTACTACTGGAGAACAATACGCAATTGGAGTTGTTGTTCTTATTATTGCCCTTTGGTGATTTCGTTTCTTCTCGTTCTCAGGCTCCCTTCTCCAATTCTCTCCCGTAATCTATTTCATTCTCTCTCTCTCCACACACAACAAAAAATAAACTGCCCACAACGACATATTCATATTATCCCCTTTTCCAATTTTTATTATAAATATACGTTGGTCCGCACTCTTTCTTACCTCACTTTATTTTTTTGTATAACATCAAAGTTTTCATAACTTAGTTTTATTTAACATACACATATAATTATTATTACACACAATGTCTGGTAGAGGAAAAGGAGGAAAAGGTTTAGGAAAGGGTGGTGCTAAGAGACACAGAAAGATTTTGAGAGATAACATTCAAGGTATTACCAAGCCAGCTATTAGAAGATTAGCTAGAAGAGGTGGGGTTAAGCGTATTTCTGCTTTAATCTATGAAGAAGTCAGAGTTGTCTTAAAACAATTCTTAGAATCCGTCATCAGAGATGCTGTTACTTATACCGAACACGCCAAGAGAAAGACTGTTACTTCCTTGGATGTTGTTTACGCCTTAAAGAGACAAGGTAGAACCTTGTATGGTTTCGGTGGTTAAACAGGTTGAAACCAAAACAGAAAAACAAATCCACGTTAGCTATTGTATTTTTAATAAATTGGGGAATTTACTATTGATGATTGATTATTTTCTTTCTATGTATATTATATTAATATAACTATTTTCAGTTCGTTAGATAATTGTGCAAATTGTAGATTTTCTTTAGTGGCAAAGTAATTATGGAGAATGGGTTGAGGGTTGGTTAGCAATAATTTGTATGGGGAGATATTTTTTTGGTGGGTGCGAAATTACATCACCACAAGAAAGAAGAAACACACGAAACACACAATCATCTGAACGAAGAACTTTTAATCAATAATACTTCTATGTTAATCTATAACAATTTATAAAGACTCTAAAATTAAAAATAAATAAATAAACAAAAAGACAAACTTATGCTAATAATTCTTTGTAGTCTTCCAAACTCAAGGATTCACCATCGGTTTCAAGTAGCTCATCGATCAACTCATCATCAACATCATATAGAATAACATGAATATGGCTAATTGATCTTACACTTTGCAAACTTAACCAATTCTTAAACCAAACAATCTGTTGTGGCTTGACACCACGTGCGACAAAGGTCTTGTGTAAATACTTTTCAATAATCTCCTTTGATAAGTTTGAAATATCACCGACTTCACTATTCTTATCAGTAGGAATGGTTAATTTTGACCAAATGCAAAGATGCTTGACATTATCAGGGAAATAATATGGAAACTTGTTATACTTTATTTTGGTATCTCCTTTATTGTGAAAGAGTAAATCTTGTGGATAGCGTAAATCATATTCAGTTGAATGAGTCGCTGATTGAAAACGTACATCAATCTCCTTCCAACATAATTCATATTGTAATAAGTATTGATTAACATTCAATTCTTTTTCCTTTAACCATTTCTTAAAAGCATGATATTTCAAAGTTTGTGTTTCTGATCTCGCAAATATTTCCAATTGATTTGAAAATATTATGAAGTTGATATCTTGCCAACTAAATGGTCGTCCATGTTTTATCTTAGATGCATTTGGCATGTGTGAAGATTTAGTGAATGAAATGTTAAAATGCTTATAGAAATGATCAAGCGTTTTGGTGACTGTAAGTTCTTGTTCTTCAGAAACTGTTGGTGTAGTTGGCGGAGTTAAATAGTAAAAACTCATTCTATTGTGAACTTCTTTTTTTTTCTGTATAAGGTGTAGAAGATTTTGGTAGCGGCAGTTTTAGTTAGAGTCTAATTTTTTTCCTCTATATTTGCAACCAAATATGGAAAGTATGGCTTGATATGATAGTAGCGAATAGCGAGTGTCGAGAGACTACAAAGAGAAAGAGAACAAGAATAAATACAATAATAGAACATCTATATAATTTCAGCAATCGTGTAAATGGGGGATTTCTCAACCCTTTTATAATTAAGTGAAAACGTTCAATTTCTTTTTACACGAAAATTTTGATCCCTAACAATCCGATATTAATTAATTTCTATTTCTTTTTTGAATTCTTTTTTTTTTATTTTTTAATCTGCACCAGTTTGACAAGTTTCTTTGTTCTCTCAACGTTACATTAGAAATTTTAATGTTACATCAGGGAACATCTTTGGGTTTGCTTCGTTAGATAATATGGGGATGAACACGTTTGTGGAAAGTCGATGCACCTGAGAGAATAAAGAACAATAGCTATCGATATTGCTACACTATTTCCTCTTTGGCCCCAACAACAGAAGCAAGTTGTTTTACTCAACAGAGAGTAAAGAATCACATCAGCCTCAAATTACTCAATGAAAAACGTAGAATTTGTTTCTACAAAGAGGTGATACTATCCAATATTCTCTCAATGCATTTGAGCCAGAGTGTGGTCGTAGGAATTAGTTTGATAAAGAAGTTGTGCGTGGTGTTATAGCCTCTCGCCTCGCTTCTACTTGTTGGTGTTGGGCTCCGTGAAGAAAATTGTCAGTCCCAAAAAATAGCTGCAAAAAAAAATCGTATGAGTTGCGAAAAAGAGGGAGTGACGTATTGCATAGCGAAGTCACCATTCAGTTGATTAAACCCACAAAATACAAAAAAAAAATAGTGGCATAGCCTTGGTAGGCTATAAAGGGATAGGCATAGGGTCGAATGATTTTTCTTGTCAGATATGATATAGAATATACGAACCATGAAGTCTTAGCTGCTTTGTGCGTTTCTTTGATTTCAAGTTCACAACTCATATAACGAAGCCATTGTGATATTTATATACCAACATAAGCACAAGCTTTTATAAAACAAACAAGCAAGTTGAAGAGGTATTTTACCTACCTTCTTGTGTTTGAGTTAAAGGAATTTGTTAGGATCCCGGAGAAGGGTTCAATCAACTTGAGCACCATGGACAACGGAGGGGTAAGGACATAAGAAAAATTGTTTATTGAATAGATTGTAGATAAGTGGCGACGCTTGGATATTTACAGTGAGCTATATTGATGATCTTAATTTCTAAGAAAGATTGCAAATTGTGGATACAGTTTTTATATATGTAGGAAGGAATTATCCCTTCAGCCGCACTAATTTCCGGAGTTTAACAACCCGGAAGAATATATAACGTGATTTGATC
This sequence comes from Hemisphaericaspora xylofermentans, assembly GCA_002105455.1. Lineage (NCBI taxonomy): Eukaryota > Fungi > Ascomycota > Pichiomycetes > Serinales > Debaryomycetaceae > Hemisphaericaspora > Hemisphaericaspora xylofermentans. The sequence continues at coordinate 188,300 of NDXA01000017.1, read as the reverse complement.
GAAGAGTTTCCACCATCTATATTTATACCTTCTTCATTTTCAATTAATTACTTTTAAAAATCACCAAAATATGAAAGTAGACTTGGTTACTATCTAAAGCCAACTTTAACAAGAAATAACACCAACTAACCCCTGGGCCACGTTACCATTTTATTTTTTAATTTGACACATAAATTTCAAGAATTTTTTCTTGATAGATAAAAAAAGAAAGACTCTCTATCGGGAATATCGAACAAAAAAAAATCACGATAGCAACATTTCAAGACAACTATTAATCACCAGACGTCCCAATACACGCCCTGTTGTTGTCATATAATAAATATAGTATATAAAAAAGGCAGCCAAATACAATACACATTAGATATATTTTTAGGAAGAACAAAAAAACGCGATGCTGCTGTATCCTTTCCAAAGTAATAATAATATCTCATCAGATATAAGTACAAGTTCTAGTTCATCAATCGATACATCAAGCCATATCACCAAAGAAATGCCTGCTCATCGACTTATAATATTACGTCATGGAGAGTCACAGTGGAATAAAGAAAATAAATTCTGTGGATGGATAGATATTCCATTAAGTTCACGAGGACAGCAGGAGGCACAATATGCCGCTGAATTAATACATTCAAACGGATTAGATCCTGATGTTATATATACGTCGAAATTAACTCGTTCGATAGAGACTGGGTTATTGATATTACAGAAATTGAATAAAATTTGGATTGACCATATCAAGACATGGAGATTAAATGAGCGTCATTATGGGATGTATCAAGGTCGAGATAAACATGATGTATTTTTGGAATTGGGATCCGATAAAGAGAAGTTTCAATATATTAGACGAGATTATAGAGGAGTGCCACCCATGATTCCTCCTGGAGAGGATATGAGTATTGATGATCGATATAATGATGTGGCGAATCAGGATGTATTGCCTAGAGGAGAATCATTGGAAATGGTGATGAAGAGATTGATACCATATTTCCAATATGAAATATTGGATAAGCAAATGATTCAATTGAACAAGACGGTATTGATTGTGACTCATGGATCCATTGTAAGGAGTTTGATTAAATATTTGAATAATGTGAATGATGAAGATATCAGTAAGATCAATGTCCCAACGGGTATTCCTTTAGTATTTGAATTGAATGATAAAGGGGAATTACTCAAGTTTTATTATTTAGATAAAGAAAAGGCAAAACAAGGAATTGAAAAGGTTAAGAATGAGGGATTGATAAAAGTTTAGTTTGTATGTGTAGATATGATGAATTGGTATATAGAATGAAGGATCAATGCAAGTTTCGCGCGTGAGTGCGGGTGTGTGTTTCTGGTTCATTCGGAAGGTTTGATAGTAGCATAATTCTAGAGTCTTGTTGCTATAGCTATCTAGATTTGATAGCGTGAGATGCTTGATGAGTATTTTTGTTTGTAGTAATGTTCCCGCATAATCTTTAACATACAACTCAGATAATAGAGAAAGGAAAACTTTACGAAGAAAATAACAATGCCGGTTTTGGAGATAAGAAATTCTACAGTAAAATGAAATGAGTTAAAACTGAACAATAGAAATATGTGTTTTGACTGTGGATATGAATCCGAAATCTCGATGTGTACATTGTGAATGATAAAAGTAAAGTAATGGGGGGTATAAATTAAATCAAATTTGGGATAGTGGGCGGGATGAATTCTCCTATAGTAGATACAACTTTGTTAATGGAACTTGAAATGTGGAGGTTGATATGATCGATGACCATCTCAAATAGTAAACATACCCAACATTGAAGAAAGTGAATGTGATTTATTCAGGTATGAAGCAAATCATTGACAGATCAAAAGAGTAATTAGATCGTAAATAGTACATAAAACGGTTAGGCTATGATTAAGGGTAAGTAATTAATGTGTGGTTAAATATTTTATTTGTAGGGGGCAGGGGGGAAACTTAGAAGTGGACCTAGTGGGGGGGGCTGTGTAGTTAAGTGGTGTTTGACATGTGAAGTGAGTCAAAAAAAACTTTAAAATAGTCGGAGATAATAATGAAATGTAAACATACGTAATTTATCCGAATCGGTCTTCCGAGTCTTTTATTATTATGAGCGAAAGTTACCCGATTCGCATTAAACACTTACTTTTTTTGCCACCGCAATGGAATTACGGGTAACTGTTATAAAGTCGATAGATTCGTGTAAATTAGGAATACACAATAAGTATTCTCATCACGGCTCATCGCACAAAATCCAAATGAATGACTAGACCCGTGTTTATTGCTAATTGAATGAATGAATGCAAAGAGCAAGGAATTAGACGGAACGGAAAGTAAGTTTAATTAACAGTGATCATTTGTTGACCAAAAATTAATTAAAATAAAATTGTTACTTACTAATTAAGGTTTATCTTTTGTTAAATCTAGACAACAATATGTCAATATGCTTTACAGCAAAAAAAGGAATTGGAAATGTTGAGTAGTTAAGTAAAGAAGAATTTGTTTTTTTGTAGAATGTTGCATAAACAATAAAGTACCGTATTTGCAGTTTTACATTGGATGGTGACGAAGTTTCCTAGAAGAGGAATTTGGGAGGTTGCATAATAGATATGATTGATTATCTATCTATCTATTATGGTATGCTTGTGGAAGTATTAGTTCGTAGATAGTTGTAGGTAGTAGCAACAATGAAATTGTTAGGTGACTCAAAAGAATTGTTAAGAAATTCAAAGAAGGAAAAAAGAGAGAGAAAAAAAAATATTAAGCGGGGGATTGAATTTCAGTATCACATCTAAAGTTTTTATTAATAATCTGAGACATGCATTGCTAAGAATTAAAATATATAAGTGTTACCATTACTGCTGTTAATTATAATACCATTTTTTATCCTTCACCCTTTTTTTTTCTGTTTCCTTCTGAAACAACTTCAAATTTATATCACCTTCTTTTAACACTTACCTACTGCTACTACTAGCACTACTACTAGCACTACTAATCCGTGACTATTACTACTACCACTAATCATTTATTCACGTCTAATAGTATGACTTCATTAGCAATATTACCTCATTTAAAAAGATCAATCACGGATATCATGGATGAAGAATTATACCATTCACCATCATCTCCTATTCAATTTAACTCGACTACAACTAATATTAATACTACTACTACCCAACAACAATCTATCAATATGAACTATATTGCATCTAGAAACTCGATCAACCCATCCCCTACTTTGTCACATCAAAATTCATTTGTTGCCAATACCAACTATATTCCACACACCAACATTACTAATAATCTCAACAACAACAATTTAGGCAACGTCCTTAACATCCCAGATTCATTCTTGGATCAAATTAAATCTAATTCATTTTCATTTGATAATGAGAATCAAACTCAACAACAACAGCACTTCGCCTTTCCCTCGGTGCAACATCCCACTCCACAACAGCCACAGCCACAGTCACAATTTGTTCAACAACAACCTTATCCATTTACTGACTATGGCAACCCAAACTCATTTATTCGTCCTCCTCAATTAGTTTCAAATCGTCAAATGTCTCCTCCACCATTGCCATTACCCCAAGCATTCCCAACAAGAACTAGAAGAAGAAGAATAACTACCATCGATGACGTTACTCAAGAATCTTCTACTTCAAACAAAAAGAAATATGATCAAGAATATTTATTATACAATCCAGATATTTCTCCAGCTCATATTATTAGTCAAACTGATTTAGAATCGTCATTTTTTGTTCAACCTAAATATGATAATGCTGTAGCTAATGATATCATCCCTGGTTATGAAAACGATTATTTGTTTATGGATGATGATTTAGAGGTTGAAGATATCGAAGAAGATATCGAAGAAGATTTATCTGATGAAGAAGAGGATGACGATAACTATTTTCATGTTGATGAAGAATTTGATGAGTTTATGATGAATAGTACTTATGGTGTCGATCCGATTGGCTATTCAATCATTAAACAAGAATTCGATCTGCAACAAGAAAATCACGAACAGCAGCAACAACAACAACAACTACCAGAACCACCAAATGAGGTGCAAGTATTTATTCCATCTGTCGAACTTCAACAACAAGAAACTGAAGAAGTTGAAGATCTCGAATTCGATGAAGATGATATGATGATTGATGATCAACAACAACTACAGCAAGCGCAAGTGAAACAGGAACAAGTTGATGGATTGCCCATACTATCTAATCAAGTTGCTGAGCTGCATACTAATAAGTCGCATAATAGTAATCATCGATCAGCAGCTGAAATATCGGCAAACAATCCTCATCATCAATGTGATCTTATCAACCCTAGTACTGGGCTTGCATGTAATAAACAATTTTCTCGACCTTATGATTTAATTAGACATCAAGAGACTATTCATGCATCCAAGAAGAAGATTTTTAGATGTGTGATTTGTGAAGGTAGAAGATTTGGTGGAGTTGGAAATGGGAAATCAAAGACTTTTTCAAGAGTTGATGCCTTATCTAGACATATTAAAGTTAAGCATAATATAATTGGCAAAGAAGCTTTGGATTTGGTTAATGAGGCAAAAGCAAATGTTGAATTCGTTACGGTATGATGACATAAAGGGTATTTTTTTAATGAGTAAAAGAGATGAAAAGAGGCATAAAGGGTTTAAGATTTCAAGTTTATTTATCATGATTTAAATTTTTTCGGTTTTATATTATATATTAATTATTAAGTTTCTATAGCTTGTATATACAGATTAATTAAAGGTTCATTCTATAAGTGTAAATTGTCTATTCGGAATTAGTGGAAGATGTACTGGGCAGTAATTCTTGTAGTTCCAATAACTCATTAACAATATCATCAACCAGTTTATCCAAAGGTTGACCTTCAATTGGATTATATCGAAATTTAAGATATTGAATAGCAATATATATATCCAAACTCATTTGAAATAATCCGGCAATAATAAAAATCATTGAAATGTCATTAGTTCCAAATAGCAAATAGCTAATCTTAATACAATCCCCACCCAACCAACTCAACAATAAAATCACCTTAAAATTCTCAATGGATTGTAATCTATTCAACAACAATATTTGTGGTAATGGTAACAAACTCTCTATAAATAACCCTAACGTACCAATTATGTTCCCATATATTTCGATCTTATAAAACAATGACGTTAAAATTCCGAATATCCCAGCAAACCCAATAACAAACTTCCAATAGTTTTCCTCCAACTTCCATTGCCAAAACTGTCCAGGACGTAAATAATACACATCGAACAACCTAAGAACAGAAATGAAGCCGGCTACTCCATAACTCATAACCAACTTCCCACAATCCCGTACAATTTCTCCCAACGTCTTCAGCCATTCACCAGTCGAATAACCTTCATGCAGCATAGCATGGGCTGAGGACATCCTTCTTGGAATCCGTGATTGTAGTTCATGTACAAAATGTGGCGCAGGTGTCAAGAAGTCCGGGTCGTAGTTTTTGTATCGATATCGAAGACTGACTTTTAACAATACGATTTGAATAAGAATCATCATTATACTTTGACGTAGGAGGGTGACTTCGAAAGGAGAACAAATGTAGTAATAGATCCGTAGAATTGATGCCATGAACATTGTTCCGCATATATCGATCGAGAATCCTTGTGAGGTTCTACGTCGATAAATCCCATAACATGTTGATCCGTATGAAAACACCGGAGTAAATGTCATAAAAAAGTTGGCACATTTTTGGAGATCAGGTAAATAGTCTAGATAAGGATATATCTCTTGTGGCAAAAATCGTGACATGTGTGTGAATGTATGTTTGAGTTATTACTGTTATGTTATATCATAGGTTTCCTGAAGGTAGTAGATGCTTGTGGATGCAATAATGTATAGGTCGTGTGATAGTAAATGAGATGATCTTAATGACAAAATTTCTCTGTGGTGTATATCTGTGTGTGTGAGTGGTATGTGTTTGATTTGAAAATGTCTAAACGAGCACCAAACGAGTGATGAAGATGATTGTGAGAAGAGAAGAGAGACAACCAAATTAAATTTGGTACCAACAAACATATTTTTTTTTGGTGTTGGTGTTTACTTCTTCCGTCAATACCGATCTACGCGAATCGATCTTTGGATCGATCGAACCTCGGTCTAAAATTTCAGATCGTACGATCCATCACTAAGTACTGGTAGGACACCAGCAACCTTAGATCTATTGATATCTATTGATCTGCTTCTCTTTACCTTATTTTGGAAGGAGATGACAACTCGGGTATCCACTATGACTTATCTATCGTTTTACAGCTTAGTTGTAAACAGCTGCAAAAAAAAAGAATGAGTTTGTTGAATTGCGAAACCCAAAAGCCTCGTTTAAAGCGGCATAGATTCGGAATGAACCATCTGGATATGTATATACACTTAGAAGTTTGATAAGCCAACAGTTTTTGAACCCAAGTTAATAATAATGGCTGGGTTTTGTGGAGGGTGTTCACTACTACCTGCTCCTCGTTCCTCTATCTAAAAAGCTTAACTCTCTACTTTTGAATCCCGAATGATTGGTAATATATTTCCAACATCGTTGTATTAATTGAAATCAATCGTGATCTGGGCAAATACCCATTAGTAATTTTACATACTATATATGAGCACAAACAATACAAGCAAAAATCTTAGAAATCCTTTCATAGCTACCAGATTACTAAGCGAAGCCAATTTCAAGACCTAACTACGGGAACTACTTCGCTTCCAAACCTATACCTAAATCCCCGTAGCATAAACTTTCGATTATACTCCTCCAAAGAAATTGCAACCGCCTTCGCAAGTTCATCTCGAAACCTATCACCCTGTTCCAATCTCTCAATCTCCCAAAGATCCCGAACAAATTCTGGATCATGAGAATTCTCTAATAATTGCGGTCTAAATTTGAAAAAGTGAGCATCTTCGAAATATATAATATTCCATAGATTGATGTTGCGAGGTAAGATATTCAATTGAGCAATTTTTAATAATACAATTTGGAATTTCTGGGGCGTGGATACTAGACGGGCATTAATTCGAAGAACGGGAATGTTAAATCGGGGGTCAAATGAGATGAGATCGCTTCTTTTATGTAGTTTTTCAAGATAGGCTGGACTTTCATCCTCGGGATCGTAATATGGCGGTGGGAGTTCTTCATTGGCCACAGTTGTGGCTGATTCAATTTGCGTCATCATTATATGTTCGTATGGTTCTGGTTGTAGGTTATCATTGAAAGGTGGCCATGTCTGACGGATAGAATCCATAGGTTGATAGGATGTCGATATATCTGACTCAGTTGCTCTAGAGGTATTTGCGGCTATTTGAGAAGGTCGGGTTTCTTCACTTCCATTTGAAGGTAGTCGTGACACTATATTGGTTACGCTTCTGGACAGTTCCATTAGTTCCATTATGTGATAGTCTGAATCCAGTAGTAGATCTACCGTGGTAACTGATGCACGACTCCCAGGTAGATCCAACAATTGCAGTGTAGCAATTGACAAGCCACTTCTTGGCCGAGTCAGTAGTAAATCAATTGTATTTGTTGACACTTCTCTTCTTGGTTGACCAAGTGTTTGTGGTAGGTGTAAATCTGCGGTTGTCTCTTGAACCTTATCTATTGGAACTACTCTCCTCAATTGATTTTGGAAATGATACTCAGTTAGATCAGATTGAAATTGCAGAAAAGAAGGATTGGTCGATCGCGCAATGAAATCACCATTTGCTCTCAGGAATGAATGCTCTTGTAAGTTACTCAGCAGAGAAAGTGATCTAACTCTTCTTTCTTGAGAACTTTTAAGTGTTGGAGTATTGAACTGATTCAAACCCTGATTTGCAACAACTGCCAATTGTTGACGATTTTGTTGAACACATCTATCCCTGTTTTCTGTTTTAGGAGTCCACCTGTGCTGCGATGATGAATGTCCTGTAGTTGATCCAGATGCGCTTTCTGACAATTGACGCATTATCAAAGGTGCGGTTTTTAACCTGGTTTTGTTAGTTGGAGTTTGCATCCTATTCTATTCGTTTGACCAAAAAAAAAAAGGTGTTGCTATTGATAAGGAGATTGATTGATCAACATGCAATCGTCTTAGGGATTGTCAAATGGTGCAAGTTTTTTCTATTATTATAAAGAGTTCCAGGAAAATGACAAGATAGTTCCAATGATATCAATTATATATGGATCGATGAGGAGATTAGATGGAATTACTGGATGTTCTATTCCTATCAATATTTTTTGCGTTCGTAATTCTTGCTCTTGTGGTCATTGGACTTTTTAAGCTTTTACGGATATAAGTCAATTTAAGAGAAGAAAAGTATAATAATGAAATTTACATTCAAGTGAAGCATTCAAAATTTGTTTAACTCCACACTTTTAGATAAAGGTTAACTAGTTTTGGATTTGGATTTAGCAATTACAGCTGGAACAATTCCGTACATGTCCGTGCATAGATCTACGCAAAGATCGATGTCACTGTTTAAAAACAAACAGGATCGGATATAATTTGAAGTACCCGATAAATTCGGGATTGCCCATACAGATTTTAAAAGGCTTTACTACCATGGTGCACTATCATTTCCCATTATTTTCCCGATCGGCTTCTAGCCAAAAGCCATCAATACAGTGCAGAAATATTCAAGTTTTCTGCTTCGTTATAGAAAGTTAAAAAGTTTGGTTTTTTTGCTGTACAAATTAGGCGCTAACGAAGAAGGTTGTAAGTCAACACTCAAACTGCTAACTGAATCTTCAAACACCGTCTTATGAAATATTCTAATAGAGTGAATTGAGTCAGAACTGAATGATTAGATAAAAATACTAGCTTTGATGGTTTTCGAGCACATGAAATGGCCATCTTGAGAAAGTTTTGGTGTTGCAAAATGTTGTTCTGGTTTGTTAGCGGAGATGTTGCGAAAAAATAACCAAAATTTTAAAACTCATTGACTTGGCTGTATTACGGAGCAATGGGGTGATTTTCATTAGCCTTTCTCAAAACTTGTTTACCACTACGCAGCGATTTACAAAAAAGATAGTTCTCTTTTCAATCAACCTTCTTTCGTTATTATTACTCTTGGTTGACGAACGATTGGTACCAATGACATAAAATTTTCATCTCCACCAAAAAAAAAAGCTTGAGTTCGGTGGGGGGAGGCAAAACATGCAGCAACTGAGTTGAGGGAAGTTGGAGAAAGAGCAGTCTCAATAGAACACCCATTGAATAACCACATATCACTACCTAATTTACTATTGGTTTAATAATTCATCAGCCAATACTATATCAATCCCCTGAAGAAATTTCATAAATATTTATTGTAAACTATAAAATACTATAAAAACCTCACAAAAGAAATACCGAAAGAGAGAAGTATCAATTGATCTAACTGCAATGAATCAATATCATCGATTTAATCAACAGTGATTACCAATTGACCTCATTTTCCAGCCTTCATCCAAAAACATGCTGCAACGTAGGATAAAATAAATAACTTTAAGAATCAAATAAAATCAATCGTTGGTTGATTTATTGCTTACCATTAGCATTTTCAAGTTCTTTTTCTAATTTTTCAATAGTTTCCTTTTGTTGTTGTAACTTCTTCTTCAATTCTTTTAATTGTTCAGCTTCATGCTTCTTAATATATAAGTTTTCAATGGCTCTTTCCTTTTCAGCAAAGGCATCACTACCTTGATTGATTGCACCTTCAGTCATGGCAATTCTTGAGACAGAGAAGTTTCTGATAATGGAAGTTCTAGCAATTGAACGTTTGGTAATTTGGGATAACATTATTATTATGTGGAATATATATGATAGTTGTTAAGGAGAAAGAGAAGAAGAATAATAGAAGAAAAAGGGTTTACGTTTTCTTAAGGCTGGGGTCACTACTTATTACATTCGCACTGATTTTTTTCCGTTGAGCACAAACTTCACATTAATTCTTCACTGTGACGAACATTTCTGGTCAAAAGTCGTACAAAATGTTTGAGCAGAATCGAGAACAAATAAAAATTAGGTTCCAATTGAAGGAATTCGGATACTGCATATTAACGATTTAATTGAGAATTCCTATTGGCTACAGCATTCTACTTACACGTGACCCAGGGTAACCGGAACTCCTTCTGGATGTTAAAATTAAAAAATTCCCAATTGATAATTTTGCAACTTTTGTAGGTTTCGTGGGTTGGTTCATTTACTTTATGACCTTAATGCGTTCAATGATTTACTTATGAGATTGAAAATCCTATGGATAACAAATTAAGTACATGATATAGCCTAAGCTTCAACTTGAACATACATGGCATTTCGGACTAATACTATTCGTAGAGTCATGCTCTACAAAATTGATTGTGATAAGATTGAATTTCAGTTAACAAGATTTACCATACTTTAGAATATTCACTTGCTGAAGCAGTAATTCAAGGGTGTACAAATGGCAGCCATAATGACGACTAGAATGACAAATTTTTATTACATTTGACGTGATGGTTGGTTGTTGGATTGGGAGTGTTTTGGAAAAGTACCTAAACCTTATTTAGAAAGGATTGTAACTCATAAGAACTAAGTCAAGAGATTGTATCATTGCAGGAGTATGGTTTGCACTTTATCAGCAATGGGGAACACTATTTTCAGTTTGTTGATATTAAACTTGGGCATATATTTCGCGCAAGTATTCGCGATTACATTCTGACATAGATTGTAGTTTCACGAACCTTTAGTCCACATTTTCATGCAATATCGTATCAAGTAGATTTGGCAGATAAATAGTCTAAATTCCAAATAGAAGGCCTGAACCAAAGGACTCAAAGTTGAGTTCTCCGGTTATTAGTTGGATATATATTGCTAATATCATGCAAATGGAACGGGAGCCGGTCCAACCTTTCCTTTCTGATGCTACTGAAATTAGAAGCAAATGACTCTTACAAGGTGTCCAAAATAAAAGTTAAACTTTATTATTGATATATATACACGTTTGAAATCCCTTTGTATCTACAAAACTCTGCGTGGCAAGAAGCTAGTACTCTGGTGAACAGTTGGCAACAAACCACACGCTCTACTAGTCTTAATGGCTTTAGCCAACAAATACTGATTCTTCGCACTGCACCCAGTTACACTTCTAGGTAAGATTTGACCAGTTGAAGTTAAGAAACGGGACAAGATTTCTGGAAATAAATAAAGATGAGTAGGGTTGATACCAGAAAGCTTGAATGGATCTCTATGATTTGGCTCCCAAACTTGCTTCCTTTCTGATAATAGCTTACCTAAACTTAAATAGTTTGGATTATAAGTGTCACCTAAGCGGAAGCGACGCTCATATCTACTAGCAATTTCAATTGGTTTTCCTTCCACTTTGGCTGTCTTTTTGAAAGTATTGAGAAGTTGTTCTTCTGAGGCATTGCCTCCACCGACATTGTCTGAATCATATAATTCTCCCCATGCCAATGTATCAGCTGGAGCTTCTGCGGCAGATTTATCGGACTGAGCAGGTTCTTGTTGTACTTGTCCAGCTTGTAAAACTGGTTCACTGAATACACGAGTAGCAGTTCTAAATGAACGTATTCCCGTTCTTGCACATCTAAGTGATAACATTGATATTCTGTAACTGTTCCTAATGGGTTGAGTTCTTCTGATTTTGCTTGATCAATTCAATGAAATTTTTTTTCAGTGATATTTTGAAGTGAAGCAACGAATTCGGTGACAAAATTCCAAATTAGGAAATTTGGTCACATGACGAATTTTTAGAAAATTTTTTTTTGCTTTTTTTCTCTTTACTTATTCAACGGCTTTAATCACCACACACATCATTGAACTAGATTGGATTGATAGGACTAGAGATAGACACATTTACTTCTTACAGAATATAGCCAATAGCTATTATACTTACACACATATATATTCAAATATTCAAAGGGTTATCCAAGTTACACGACTAGTCTACGTATCACTGTCTTTTAGCTTATCTTAGAATCCTTATTGTTCCAAAATTCACTTCATTAATCGCGGAAAGCTCAATACCACACCCTTCGCATTCCTTTGCAATTTTACACCTAATAGCTACCTGGCTAAATTCATATACTAAATCTAATAAAATATACTATAGAATCACCATGGGAGAACGAGGACCAGACCAATGGTTAGAACAAATTAAAAAATGTGTAGCATTATCAGAATCAGATATGAAACAACTATGTGAACTAGTCAAAGAATTATTAATGGAAGAGTCAAATATTCAACCAGTTCAATCACCTGTCACTGTCTGTGGTGATATTCATGGTCAATTCCACGATTTATTGGAATTATTCCGAATTTCTGGGGGATTGCCTAATGAAGATAATAATACCAATTATATCTTTTTAGGTGATTATGTTGATCGTGGTTATTTTTCATTAGAAACATTTACATTATTAATGGTATTAAAAGTAAAATATCCTCATAGAATAACTCTAGTTAGAGGGAATCATGAATCAAGACAAATCACTCAAGTTTATGGTTTTTATGAAGAATGTCTTACAAAGTATGGCTCTACTACTGTTTGGAAGTATTGTTGTCAAGTATTTGATTTCTTAACTTTAGCAGCTATTATTGATGGTAAGATTCTTTGTGTTCATGGTGGATTATCTCCAGAAATTAGAATGTTGGATCAAATTAGAGTTCTTTCCCGTGCTCAAGAAGTGCCTCATGAAGGTGGGTTCTGTGATTTAGTTTGGTCAGATCCTGATAATGTGGATACTTGGGCTGTATCTCCTCGTGGTGCTGGTTGGTTATTTGGATCTAAAGTAAGTCGAGAATTTAATCATATTAATAATTTAAGTTTAATTGCTAGAGCTCATCAGTTAGTAATGGAAGGGTTTAGATTTCATTTCAAAGAAAAAGATGTGGTGACGGTTTGGTCAGCACCTAATTATTGTTATAGATGTGGGAATGTTGCCAGTGTAATGCAAGTTGACGATTATTTAGAACCAAATTTTAAGATTTTCAGTGCTGTTCAAGAAGGTGGTGATTTGGCAGTCAAGAATAATGGTGGGAAGCTGCTGAGAAGTGATTATTTCTTATAATCACAATAATCAAGTTTAATTAATTAATTTACTGTTTAATGAATTATGACGAAATTAGGTTTTATTCACGTTTTTTGCATGATTATCTACAAGAGAACAACATACACATATATAATTACTTCATTCTAATACCGCCCTCGTCCCGACCCCGACCCCGACCCCATCATAGAAAGTTACGTTTCGTTTATTTTTCCCATGATCCACATCATATTATGATTGTGCAACCACAATTTCCAAAAAAGAATCTGGTTTCCTTCTTCGTCTTCCGTTTTTTATCTTATTTTTTATGAACTCATGTTTTGTATAATACTATTATAATCTAATGTACAGATTTTCTATTTAGTTGAAACTAACTACTCAATCAATTAATTTTTGCCCTTTCTTCTCTTTCTTTTAATACCAATAAGTCTCTTTACATCATCAGAAATTCCAGACTTATTCTTATTGGTTCCTTCTTCTTTCTTATCATCTGCTGGTTTAGCCGCACCTTTATTCATATTTCCTTTCTTGGCTGATCCTTTTCTTGCAAACTTCTTTTTCTTCCCCTTATCTTGTTCCTGTTCTTCTCCTTCTCCACCATCCCTCTTTCTCTTTTTCTTATTATCACCACCTTCTTTATTACCGCCTTGTCTAGCGATCATAACCCTTTCTCTTCTTCTCTTAACAACTTGAGCATTTTCAATGGCGAATTCAACAATTAATTTTCTCTTATTCAATCCTTCCAATTGTGCCAACTTCTTTTCTTCATCAGTTAAACCTTCTAAAATCTCCTCATGACTAACTTCATGAGCATTCAACCATCTTAAACCCATAAGAGCAGCCTTATGATCTCTGAATTCTATAAAACCATACCCTCTACTACGACCAGTTTCACCGGAACCTTTGACTTCCATTATTACTTTAGCTTGACGGACTACACCTTTATGTTTATTTGATTTTTTGGCAGCATCTTCACCAGAGGTAGTGGTGGTTGTGGCCTCGGATTCATCATGTTTGAGTTTAAGGGAACGAGAAACCTCTTCTTTGGATAATGGTTGACGTTTACTTTCTTTGACTTCGGTAGCAAATTGAACGACTGCTTTTCTACCTAATGCTTTCAATGCTTTAGCATTCATAGCACGAGGGAGATTACGAATAGCTAAACGAGTTAATGAAAGATGCAAGGTTGGATTTTTGTTTAATTGTTGAACACGTAATTTATATGATTTTTCACGAAGTTCTAAATCAGTTTTTGATATAACTTGGGCAAGCTTTGAATTTACCGTAATACGACCTTCATTCAATAAGAATAAGTTTCTTTTATCTTTTTCTCCGGGTGCTTTACCTAATACTTCTTTACGCTTTTCGGAATTACGTTCAGCTAATCTACTAGCGGAATTTCTATCAACCGCGGATGTAATGGATAAGATTCTACCTTGATAGACATATTCTGGGGAAACATCATCTGGGATAAGCATCGATGTGGAAGCTTGAGAAGGAGCATCTTCCAAACATTTATTAAATGCATCTTGGGACGTGAAAGCGACGAATCCAGAACCCTTAGCTAATCCAGTTTCTTTATCAATAACTGGAAGAGCATACTTGACTGGACCAAATTGGGAGAAATGTTCTTTAAGGGAGTCAGAATCGGCATCGTATGGGAGATTTCTAATAAATATTGAGTATGGTTCTTGCCTATTTGACTTCTTTCTTGGGGTTTGCTCTTCCTCTTCTTCTTCGGATTCTTCTTCCTTATCCATGTCTTCATCTTCTGATTCTGGTTCGTCATCAGAGTTGATTTCGTTTAATTTATGGAAATCTTTATTTTCTTCTGTTTCTTCTTCATCTTCAGATTCTTCTTCATCTTCGTTTTCCTCTTCTTCGTCTTCATCTTCCGAATCTTCTTGTTCTTCCGCTTCATCTTCAGGTTCTTCATCCTTCACTTTTTCCCATTTAGATTTTTCAAGTGCTAAATCAACCGCAACTTCCCTTCCATCAATTTTTAAACCCACAGATTCCTTGACTGCACGTTCAGCAGCAGCTTGTTTCTTCATCGTAACAAAGGCAAATCCACACATTTGTCCTCCCTTTTTCTTTGGGATATATGCATCGAAAACAGCACCATATTTTGAAAATATTTTCTTTAATCCATCAGGTTTTTTACAAGACCAAGGTAAATTACGAATAATTAATCTAGCTCTTCTCTTCTCAACAGGGGTGGCAGTGGTAGAATCATGCTTCTTTCTATGTTCATCATGATGCTGTCCAGTACTTGTTGGATCTTTACGATCTCTTCTTTTGGCAATATCTATTCTTAAATATCTATTCATGAATTTATTCTTACGTGCTTCGACTAGAGCAGTGACTGTATCATCTTCCATTATGAAAGAAACAAAACCAAACCCCCTTGATTTACGTTCTTCATCTGTGACTATGACTGCGTGTTTGACTGGGACGAATTGGGAAAAGAATTCTGAAAGTTGATCGGAAGTTGCTTCAAAAGGGATTGATCTTACAAATAATGTTTTTCTGTCAAGTCCATCATCTTCTGTGGTAGTATTTGTAGTAGTAGTAGCAGTAGCAGTAGCAGTATTAGTAGCTACTTCTTCTATATGATGTTCATTATCTGACATTCTATATATATGTAAATATGTCTATCTAGTAGGATATACAGATTTATTCTCTTTATCAAAGATTTCCTGTTTAGTGAAAAATTTATTTATTGCGAAGATCATCGCCTACTCTTTTTATTCTGTTTGTTAATATAAAAAGACAGAGAGATCTTGTGCATTATATACAGGAAATGATTGATCCTATTTACACGACTAACAATTTTCTTTTTTTCTTGTGCGCGCGCTTCTTACTTTAAATTCCCATACAAAACCAAACCACTCCATTGACTAACAACCACCAACCTCAATCATATCAAATCAAAACTGTAAACAACAATCAATCAGTTATTTAACTATAGCCCATATTTTTGGAATAGGACACAACAAACAAACGAATAATCAATATGATCATATTAAGGAAGAATAACACTAGTACCAACAATAATGATTACAACAACAACAGTAATAACGTGTTGCCTAACACTTATATACCAAAGTTAGCTGTTAAATCATATATCCCCCTGTTGACTAAATTAAGCAAGAAATCATTAATCCATTTTATGACTATGTGGATTAAATTAAAGAAATGTCAACCTAATTTACCAAAGAATTCTACGTTAACTTATCTTGAATTTATTAATAAAGTTAAACGAGAAATTGAAGAATTAAAATCCATATCAACTCAATATTCTAAACGACAAATTATTGATTTGATTATTTATGAGTATTGGTCTCAAGGATTAAACTTATTACAATTATCACAAATTGATTGCCAAATATTAATTGATAAACCAAAATCAACCGAATGGATTTATTCAACTGCTAAAGATATGCATAATAAAGAAGTACCAATCTCACTAAATCCAAGTGAATTTTTAGATTCGTTAATTAAACAATTAAGTCAAATCTATCAAACATATATCTATATTTGTCAACATCCTCAATATCCAATTATAATGATTAGAGTACAGGTGTTTGATTTATCATCAATTCGAATAGTATCGTCGCGTGCCCATCGTGCAGCCTATAAACCTTACTTATTTTGTATACCCATGAATTCCCCTCATATTATCCATACTCCTACAACCAATACTGTACATCGAATAGTTATGGATGTTGTTGAAAGATCATTACCCCAGAATTTAAATAATTTATTAAAATTAAATACCGACAAATTTCAAACTCCAGTTAAAAATCTTCATTCAATGTTAATCTTTACTGGGAATTCTAGATTCAGTAATAGTTTGGGTATTTGGTCTGCATATGCTGATAATAGGGTTGATATGTTACCTCTAGATCCAATAGAGAACCATCAAGCGCTCAGAGATGATTCAGAGGAAGAGGAAGAAGAAGTGGAAGATTTATTATTATCAAGAAATGGAGCCAGATCGGAATCTGAAGCACTTCAACGATTGAAGAAAATTGCAAATATAAGATTTAAAGGTTCTATTACTGGTCGAATGAAAACAAAAGTATTATTTGATGATGTTATGAATCGAGAATCAGAATTTTCACATCATGAAGAGCTTGAATCTCCATATCAATCAATTGCTGCTGTTCAATTTACAGAATTCATCGTTCGTGAAACTTCAAAACCGGAAACTTTATCGTTCAAATTAAAACTTGTAGGTGATGATGTTTTTGGAGGATTGCATGAATTATCGGTTTTCACTGATGATCCGAATGAAATGATTGTAAACCCTGAAGAAGTGCCGATGTGGCTAACTGGTGAAGAAGGAAACAAGTCTGGTGAAGTGATCGACTCTGTATTTGTAAAGAAAAAGTAAATTAAGTATAAGCTCACTTTGTATTTTTAAAACTATACAAACTCTACATTTATGTTTAATGATTAATCACAAAGAATCCACTAATTTACAAAGAATATCCCAATTTTTCAATATAGTCACTCACAATCTTCTTCCCCTGTACATCATCAACAGGCAACTCTTTATTCAAGTCTCTTAATGCCTCAATATCCTTAACTCTAAACGCCTCTAATCCAGCTAATTCCCAATCTCGATTCCGAGCAAACAATCTCATCTTTTCAATGTAATCATATTTGGTACAATGTCGAATATATGTCGAAATATGAACCTGGGGCGCATCATACCTAAACCCAGCTTCTACATATGGTTCAAATCCAATTGGAGATTTCGGCGAATCATTGGTAGCGCCAGTGGTGGTAGTCGCAGCTGATGATGAGGTGCCAATTGCGAATTCGTATAAACGATCAAATTGGCCTTGGGACGCATAGGTTGAAAGTACGACATAATGATATTTTTCCTGGGAGATTGAAAATTCTTTAACGATTTTAGAAGCTGGTTTTAATTGATGGAGGGAGATTAATTTTTCGAGTATGGAGGTTAGGGACGTCTGGGTATAGAAATTTGTCAAATATGTGTCTGATAAACGTTTTTGAAGTTCAAGAATTGCGAGTTGTCGATGTAGCGCCTTTGAAGTTCGTGATTTAAGGGATTTATTGATTGACTTTGTGAGGGTGTGTTTGTAGGTGATGTAATATTCTTCTTGTTCATGTTCTTCTGTTGGTAATTTGAATGCTTTTAGTTTGTTTAGTGAGAGTTCATGAGATTTATTTTCTTGTTTAAGATAAGTTTCTAGGAGGTTGGGTTTATGCTTTCCAAGTGACTTAACCCACATATTCCCAATTACATCACCTGTGATGGGCATGGTTTGTGACTTGATTTTAACCCCTAGTTCCTTTAATTGTTCTATTGAATCATCATGCATGGATTGTTCATTTTGGTTTAAGACTCGGAAAAATTGGGATATTGATAATGTATCTTGTAGATATAATAATAGAATCTTACATAAATCGTAATCTCCTGCTTGAAAACATTTTAATAATGCAAATTCCACTTCTTCAAACTTTAATAATTCATCGACTTTTTTAATCATTGAAGGTTCAAGATTAATCAAAAGTCTACATAAAGTATTTCTTCCTTCTTCATATGCAACATTGGAAATATCACCGACAGAAATATAATTATATTGATCACCAGTTAACGAGGTTAATTTCTGAGTTATAATTTTAAACAATTCTGTATCTGACATGTTTAATTCCTTCTTGATTTTCGAACAGCACCAATGTACATATACCATTGATTTCAAATTTGATAATTTCAATAATTCAATAATCTTTAGGGCAAGAAAATGATGGTTTCTCTTTAACAACATTTTAATTATATTTTCCCACCCGATATTGATCACTTCTTTATGAGTCAAGAATAATCCAATTTCAATTGCTCGAAGCTGATTTAGGACTTTAATATTATTCAATACTGATAAATACTTGTCAGAATCAAAATATTCTTCATCGTCATCTTCATCATAATAATTATCTCCATCATAATATATTTTCCCAAACGAAACTGCCGACAATAATTTCTTTTGCCATATAGGATTAAATTCATCCAAAGCGACTTCCAAACAACCTTCCATTGCTGTCAATAAGGTACCGTCACTTTTTAATAAAGAAACATTGGTGTCTGCTTTAGATGCATAATCGGCAAATTTATCAACACAATCAATTAATATACTACTTGGATGATCTGATCCAATTTGATATAGTGACACATTTGTATCTTTAACTCGACTTAAGAATTGTAATTTATGATCAGTAATTATTCGAACTCCATCTATTGAAGTTTGTAAAATTGGGATTGTAAAATTTAAAATATCATCTTTAATTAATAAATTATCTAAATCAAATTCATGATTTGGACCTTCATTTTCATCATCAATAATATCATAAAAGAATGAGATTGATTGTTGACCAGGTCCAATTAATTTTATTTCATCTTTAAAGGATAATATAATTGCATCATTTCCACACCATTCAATTTGATATGGTGGCCCTGATTCATTTGAAGTATCATAATCTAATAATACTTGATCAAATGTGTTATTGACAACAAAGATTTTTTTCATTTCTGAATTGAATAAAGATATTAGATTACCACCATTTGGACAGATTGAAATTGACGTAAAAGGTCCATCGGTAAGTTGCTGATTTATAAATTCGTAGCTTGTAAGTCCCAAATCGATATTGATGGTGATTATGGTACTCTTATAGAGAATATGAATGATCAATGAATCTGGTTTGGTTGTTGGTTGGGATTGGAATGTATGGATATCATACAGATGAAGCGACGTTAATGGGATTTCATAGTTGGTAAAGGTGTTAAGATCAGTTAAGATCAATTTTGATTCTAATCTAATTGTTAGATATCGATTATTGACCACTTTACTTTCAATCAATTTATGGACTTCTTCAATTTCATTATTCTCAAGATTTGTGATAGTTCTTTGATTGATATCATCATCATTACCTTTGAACACGGTACTTGCGTTATCCATAGGAGTTAAATCTTTCAAATATTGATATTCATTGAAATTCCCCATCAAATCATAATAATATCTGAATTTCCCATTATTTAATATGACAACCAAGCATTCTTCATGAAATAAATAACTTTGGATATATTCATTATTAGTATTATTAAACACAATCGACCATACCTTAGTACCACCAATAGTATATATTTCTATTAAGTTTGGATATTGGGAGAATTTACTGGAAACTGCTAATAAAGTTGAATTATTTGATAGTTGAATATGATAATTATAGTATAAGTTTTCTAATGACCAATTGATTGAATCGTAACATGTTTGAATGGTATAATAGACGTTGGATAGTTTCAGCCAATTAAAGCTAGGATTGCTAGTAGATGGCATAAATTGTTTGGTTGTATTTATGTTGATCTCCGTTAGTGTAAATAGCTGTGTTGTTCTTGGTGGTTGGTGGTTGTCAAATTTTGTTAGAAATTATATGCACACCGTTCAAATTTTTCGTTACAATTAATACACCGAGTTGGTTGTTACTGATATCTGTTAACTTATATTACAAGAGAAGAGGGAAACAAACATGTCCAAACAATACGTTACCTTGATATCTTCAGACAACTTTAAATTCATTGTTCTTAAAGAAGTAGCCCAAATTTCTTCAGTGTTAAGAAATACTGAAGGATTTAAAGAAGATCAAATTGGTAGAATTCAATTAGATGTGGATGGTGATATTTTAGAATGTATTGTTGAATATCTTTATTATCATTATAAATATAAAGATAAAGTAGATGGTGGTGATATACCTGAATTCAAAATTCCAACTCAGATTGCTTTGGAATTGTTGGTGAAAGCTGATTATTTGGATATATAACAATGCCGTAATAGGAGTCGCGTCGGTATGGGAAATATTACTAAGTTGCACCGCGAGAGGGAAGTACTAGTAGCTACTACACTAATTACCCCTTAGAGTTGTTTGAAATAATGATGATGATCATAGAAATCAGAGAACTAATTCAGAAGAAAAACGCCATCATGGCAGTTGATCCGTTATCTTAGGTAGTTCTATGGTACCACCCAAAGAGTGCAATGAAATCACAATTATAGGACTTCAAGTCTAAAGGTTGTATATGTCAAGAATGAGTTTACATCACTCAACTAGCCTAGCTTATAGATTGAGTATATAGTGTACGTATTCAAAAATAACAGAGGTTCGTGTAATGAAACATATGTATGTGAGCTTAGTGAGGCTCCCTAATTTTCACTGTTTAGAGTAGAGTGGTAAGAAGGGCTAGCAGCTTGCGATCACACTATGATAGAATTCGTACAAAATAGATGAAATCATCTTATCCAATAAGTTTCATTCACTGAGTTGGGGTCTACTCATTGTTGTTGGATAGTAAGTAATGTTTCCTTTTAGCATTAATTGGTGGTGGCAAAGTGAAGCACCAGAAATTTAAAGTCAGTGCTCCTATAGTTAAGCAAATTAAATCTTACTGCCATAGTTGACGTCACTAAGTTAACTTCTTCACTAAAAGAAAATGGCAACCAAAAAAAAGATTGTGGAGATCAATTTAATTCTTAGATTAAGGAAGGAAGGAAGGGAGCAGCCCATTGTTCATAAGTACTAATCTTTTCATCCTTAATTACCATTCTATTACCTTCCTTATTTATTTGCAAAGGAGGTAACAATCTACATATCATGGCTACTGCTACCACTGCTACTACTGCTACATCTTCTGCGACAGCCACAGCTAGTATACTTCCAACAACTGGTATTTCTTCTTCCGCTGCTGCTGCAGTTACTACTACCACCGCGACTTCAAACTCCAACAGTACACCCACTTCGTTATTAGACACATTAAACTCCGAGATCAATTCATTGTGCTCAATTGGTAACCAACAATTAACCAACTTGATTGACGATTCCAACAAGTTCTTATCAGACTTGAAACTGTTGGAACTAGAGTTGGAGAATGATATCGCTACTACTGAAAATGAGAATGAAGAATCCCGGCCAGATAGTTTACTTACTGGTGATTTCCTAAAATTATCTGATGATTGGTACAATTCTTCAATTACATGTTTAAAATCTTATAATTCCTCATTAAATAAAGTATCAAAGAATGTTTTGAATAATCCCAAGTTCAACATAGACTTGGATGATGCTTACACTTATCCTTTGAATTTGAATAGTTTCCCCATGAATTCTAATAAATTGAAATTGATTAAAGATGATCAATTAGAATTAATTAAAGTGGAAAACCGTACAGAATTAATTAAATCAATTATGTTACATTGTTTAAAGATAGGTCAAAATGATATTGTTGATGAAGTAATCAAAGAAATACCACAGGACACATCAATGGCCATTGATCAAGAATTATCTTATAAGTTTCAAACTTTACATAAGGTGGTTGACTTAATTGTCTCGAAGCATGATTTATCAATGGCTTTGGAGTGGTTGAAAATGAAGTACAATCAAACAATTTTAAATAATGAAACTCCACCAGATAACTTTAATAATATAGAATTCAAATTCCACATGTTACAATTTATAATCCTACTAAATGGTAGCAAAGCAAATTTCAATTTAGATGATGTGTTTGCTGCTTATGAATATGCAAAGGATAACTTTGTCCGATTTTTCCATGATTATTTGCATGAAATATCTCCATTGTTTATACTTCTTATTTGCAAAACTGACGACCCTTCACAATATGATGAATTTTCCAAGAAAGAAATGATTGACAGCGTTAAACAGTTTATTGAAAAGATGAAAATTGGATTCAATTTAGAAAACGATAAAAGATCAACTCATTCAGATGAAGTTAAATTTATCACCGAATTACTTAAAAGTTTTGAAAATATTCATAGTAACCAATCTATATTTGTCAACATTTCAAATGAATTCATATCTGAATATTGTAAAGATTTAAAATTATCCAATGATTCTTCATTATTTCAAAGTATCTTGGCAGGACATATCTATCTTCCAAGTTTTTACAAATACAATCAAATTCAATCAAAACTTACAAAATTCAAATCAGTTCCATCATCAGATAAATCTAAATCTGATTCTTCATCAACACCTGACCCTTCATCAGCTCCAAAACAAGAACTAATTGTAAATCACATCTCTACATATCACAACGACCTCCCATTTCAACTCCCAGACACAAACAGGTTCTTATTTAAACATCATCCAATCTTTATATGTCCAGTATCGAGAGAGCAATTGATTCCAATAACTGAACACTTGGTTGAACAGAATGGCAAGAAGTATGTTGTCGATAATGAAATGGCTGGTCAAGTGGTGGTATTGAAGTATTGTCAACATTTGGCGTTGAGGGATAGTGTTTATCATTTATCTAAAAAAGGAACTGATCTGTTTAAATGTCATTATTGTTATAAGAAACATAAATATTCTGAAGTTACTGATGGGTATTTCATTGATTTGTAACTTTGAGAATTGGAGGAGTTTCCGGCGTTTCTTTTGGGAAAAATTATGGTAGGTGTTCGTTTTGCGTTTTTCGTTTAGTCTTTATTCGTTGGGTTAATCACTTGTTGAACAAGTGTTAAATAAGGTTCTTGGGTATATATGTGGATCTATTTGTGTATATTAGGAATATATTAACTTCTCTTCCTCAATTGATGATGTGTAGTCTGTACGTAAGTTAGGTGCAAATTATGTTCATTTGGTAGCACTGCAACAAAATGTAGCATCGAAAACAAAGGAACAAAAATTTTCAATGATCGACTTTAAATCATAGTTGTAATCTTGTAGTAACCATATCAAGCAAGAAATGACAAGTAGGCAGAAGAATGTGGATCCTGAATTGTTATCCAATCAGTCATCTCTCTTGGGTGATTATTGGATACCAATCTATTCGAAACAAATCAACAATAATTTTCAATCTACTCATTTTGAACAAGCAATGTTAAATATCATAAAACAACCAAATATCAATTCTACAGTTATTATGAGAGCAGATATACTTAAAGAGAACATATATGATCCTGAAAAGGGCGACACTACATTCACGAGCAAATTGATCTCGGAATTTCCTAATTTTCCGTCATCCACCACATCAAAAGAAGAAGTTTTACATCGTGATATTCAAGATGTAGATATTAGAGATATACCTGAAAATAAAATTGGATTAACAAAGAGATATGAGATCGTAAGAAGAATTATTCCAAGAAATCCATATAAGGACCATATTATAAATCAAACATGTTTAATGTTGTCAGGACAAGATAGTGTTCTAGTGGTTTACATTCCTCATATAGCTACCAAAGATGAGATTCCATTTTATTTACCTCCAGTATATGGGATCGGAATCTTATATCATAAAGATACTGTCTCGATTCATTATTTACCTTTTAATTATCAAGATGGTCAAGAAGGTGCATTACTTAAGTCAATGAATGAAATGGAACGTCCAATTAGAATTGCATTACGTTTATTGGAAACTTCAACTAAACATTCAGCAGGGGTTAAAGCTGGATACTCCAAGCGTGTTAATCATGATTTAGTGGTTCCAAAAATTGAATTTCAAAATCGATATATTTCCCTTAAGAAAAAATATTCACTTAAATTAGTTAATGAATGGTGTGAAAGTACTGATCCTAAAAAACATGTATTTGAGGATTTGGCAATTGCTGCATTCCTAATTGAGTATTGGATCCTAAAAGGGTTTACTCCTGATAGTTTTGAATTTCGTGATTTAGGTTGTGGGAATGGGTTATTGGTCTACATTTTAATACTGGAAGGATACATAGGGCAAGGTATTGATGCTCGTGCGAGAAAATCCTGGGCAATTTATCCAGAAAATGTACAACAAAACCTAAAAGAACAAATAATCATCCCTAGTATATTGCTTAAACCTCATCCATCCTTATCCAAAATGGCACCTGGTATCACTGACAATGGCCGTCAATTCAAAGAATTGGTAAAAGTAAATAACGACATCGAAATCAAATATCATACCTCAAAAGAATTACTTAGTTCCCAACAAGTGTGCACCACTGAATCGTTCCCTCCTAATACATTTATAATCGGAAATCATTCCGATGAATTAACCTGCTGGATCCCATTATTGGGTTTCCCATTCATCGTGATTCCATGTTGTTCGCACGCCCTTAATGGAGCAAAGGCAAGATATCCCCCACGTAAGCAAATCAACCCAATCCCCGGGGCAGTCCCATTACCACAATCATCGACATATGCCTCCCTAGTGGATCATGTAGAGGAAATTTCGAGAATAATGGGTTGGAAAATCGACAAAGAAATGTTGAGGATACCGAGCACGAGAAATGCTGCGATTATTGGTCATGAGAAATATATTCAAGAGAATGGGGAGTTGCGGATGTTGAGGACTTTGGATTTGATTGCTTTGGAAGGAGGTGCGGAAGGATGGGTGGAGAATTCGATGATATTGATGAAAAAGGCTCCTAGAAATCATTAGCAAGTTTTTTGGAAGAATAGACAATCACATGTAGAGGAATTTAATAGATCTAAAATGTTGTAATCACTAATAATAATGTATGTATTAAGAAATTGAAGGTAGTGTAGGCAGGTAGCTAGATTTTACACCAAAATATGGGAGCGCTGCAGGTAGGCTTAACTAGTTGAAGCCGAGCCGCACGTTGTCAATTTATTCCCAATTGGGAAGGAGGCCTTGTGTGTGCCAGCTGAAAATTCATTGATCGCCAACAACGGTCCCTTCCTTACACAAACCATATGGTCTGCACATCTGACATACGTACATACATATATACAATACAATATAGATACATTTAGAAAAGAACAATTTTAGATTATGACCGGATCATCTTCACAATTTCAACAGCTTGAAAAGTTAGGTGAAGGAACCTATGCAACCGTATATAAAGGAAGAAACCGAGCCACGGGTGCCCTTGTTGCTCTTAAAGAAATCAATTTAGATTCGGAAGAAGGAACTCCTTCGACTGCAATTAGAGAAATTTCATTAATGAAGGAATTAGATCATGAGAATATTGTGACTCTTTATGATGTTATTCATACCGAAAATAAATTAACTTTGGTTTTTGAATACATGGATAAAGATTTAAAGAAATATATGGAAGTACATGGGAATCAAGGTGCTTTAGATTTAAAAGTGGTTAAATCATTTATGTTTCAATTATTAAAAGGTATTATGTTTTGTCACGATAATCGTGTTTTACATCGTGATTTAAAACCTCAAAATTTATTAATCAATAATAAAGGAGAATTGAAACTAGGTGATTTTGGTTTAGCTCGTGCATTTGGTATCCCATTTAATACATTTTCAAATGAAGTTGTAACATTATGGTATAGAGCACCTGATGTCTTATTAGGCTCAAGAGCATATACCACCTCCATTGACATTTGGTCAGCTGGTTGTATTTTTGCAGAAATGTGCACTGGGAAACCTTTGTTTCCAGGTACAGCAAATGATGATCAATTAATCAAAATATTTAGATTAATGGGTACACCAAATGAAAGAACTTGGCCAGGAATAAGTCAATATACTAATTATAAGAGTAATTGGCAAATTTTCGTGCCTCAAGATTTACGTTTAATTGTACCCAATCTTGATGCAATGGGTTTGAATTTATTACAAAGTTTATTGCAAATGAGACCAGCAGCTAGAATTACTGCTAGGCAAGCATTACAACATCCTTGGTTCCATGAAATTACTAATCCTGCGCCATTGACACATCAATTGGCTGACCCATATCAGCAACAACAAGTGCCTCCGCATCCACAACAACAACAAATTCCACAGCAGCAAGTAAATCAACCGGGGTTGGACCAACATTACTAGAATGAGCTTTTAGTTGCCTCTTTTTCTTTCATAGGATGAAAGAGACTTATAGGATACTAATCAACAGAAGATTTAATGTTTTTATTTATGTCTCTATGAATTTTTGATTCGCGTTTTCTAGCACCTGACATTTCATTGACTTTAGCAACTAAAACCGTTTGCTTGTTTTAAACGTTGTAAAAAATGGCAACTTCGTATTTCAAGGGTTGCGTTGCTTTAGAGAAGCGTGTGAATAAGTCCGACAGAACCTCGAGACTGTTGCCATTAAGCCAACTGTAGAAACGCAACTTATACGTTTTCCTCTGTTACCTTCGTAATATCCGAACCAAAACCAATATCGGAAGTCAACCCTTCGTAATATCCGAACCAAAACCAATATCAGACTTTAAACTTGAGTCAATTTCTAGAACTTGTCAATCTGAACATACTCTTCCCACCATCGCCTAATGCAGCTGAAAATCAAAAAATGGGGGCACATCGACTCCTCTATCTATTAGCACCCCCACTAATTTCATATTCTTTAACTCACGGATATCCTCCCATATTCTCTTCAAGTCTAGCTTATCACCAGAAGTGAGAACTAGACAAAGGATGCTATTCACTATATCTTCCAACATCCATTCAGCGAGTTCCTCGTATTCAGGGTTTGTATCGTATAAATTGTACAACTCACAACATTGCGAAATTGATCTCTCATAGGTTTCTTCGCAAATGCTGCTATCCAAGAAGCATGCTATACAATATCGAAGGAGGTTACTTGGACGATACTTGTTCATCGAATCGGGATGAAACCATTTTAAGGTGGCTACAACTATTGGATAAATTTCTCTCACATTATAACCCCTCATTACAAGGCTCATACCAAATTCTAGATCACGCTCTACTATGATGGCTGGAACAGTCCAAATAGCGTCATAATCCTTACTCGAAATTCTTCTAGGCCTAAGAAATCGCGGGCCATCAAATATTTGGGATAACGTTAAATTTGGAAAATCTTTAATTAGTGATTTTTGCTTGTCCAAGGTGGGCATTGCTGGATTATCTTCTGAATCATCAAGATCTCTAATAATATTTGTCATATTTTCTAATGTTTGTTCACGGTCCATAGGGGGCCTTAAGACATTTTCTAAAATGGTTCTTTCTGCCGAAAATGATTGAGCATCTTCCATTTCCGACTCTACTTGTTCCAAATAACATTCAAGCTCATAGAATTTAACTGCTAGTATTTGCACTCTGATGACTTTATTGAATGCAATCTCTTGCATCGTTTGGATCAGTATATGTGGATGTTGATCCAAAACCTCTCCAAATGATGAGACCATTTTGAGAGCTCTTGCTCTTGACATTCTATTTAGAACCTTGCCATTAAGGAATCTATAATAAACAACTGAATCGCTAGTTACGTACCGAGTACAGTTAAATTTACAAATGATTGACCTCAATTCATAGTGCACTTCTTGTAGGAAATCCATTATATCATTGATCAGACTATCATTTCTGTGCCTGTCTTCTAATTTGCAGATTTTGCTCCAGTAGAAATCACATTTGATCTTGATTAAATCTGGATCCAAAAATTCATTCAAATCAAATATGTAGTATTCGTCAGTCATCAGTATAACCAACGAAAAATTCTCCCAGGGTTGATCTAGGGTTACATCTTTCGTTGAATCAAACTTCAAAATATTGTTTAGCAGCTTGTTGATCAATGGAAGGTTGTTACCAGGGCCAGCGTAGACAAATATTTGTTCTATTATTGATGTAGGTAAGGACTCAAACGAGATCCTCAGTTGTAGTGGTACTTTGTGCTGAAATAATTCATTATTGGTACATTCCGAAATAGATGTAGTTAAGGAAATAGCCTTTCGTAGCTTTCTTTTCTTGAGGGCTTTACCTGGATTTATAAAACCCATTCTATATGAATAACAGACAGGCTGTTTATGGCTGTAACAGAAATTGGCAACCTTCTTTTCATTTTAACGTGATGAGATTTTTTGGAGCCAAAAGATCGAAACGACAAAACAAAATTGTCGCAGTAATCTCCCAGATAGATATGAGTCCCTCTCCATCTTACACTCAAAACCATGAATAACTCCAGGTCCTCTTGATTGACAACACCTAGCATTCGACTCCTAGTCCTTTTAGATTGGTAGTAGCTACATATTAAATCAATCCTAAAGAATTATAAAATATATTTAAAGCAGAATTCAGCGTTACTCTCTTTTGCAGATTTGATTGCTAAAAATTAAACAAAATGAGTTGCAACTTAAATTATTACAAATTTATGCTTTATACATTCCTTTCATATAAACATATAAGCTCTAACTAAAAAATGAAAATTATAAACACAACAAATAGCTATCAAAACCATTTGCAAAATAAATATAATCGATTCTCAAAATTACATACATAAATAACACCTTTTTGTCACCATCACCTCTAGATCTTTTCCTTGAATTGATCTTCAGTAACACCAGCACCCATAGCAGCAGTAGAAGTAACACCACCACTGACCATTTTCAACAAACCATCAATATATTCAGCACCAGACCATTTTTGGTGCTTAACAACTTCAACACCCTTTTCTATTTCTGGTTGTTGGACATTTTGACCATATGCTCTCATACCAATTTGAGAATATTGATTAGCGAAATCATCAACAGCCAAGGCAGTAGTATGTAAACCAGCAAGAGTGATAAATTGCCAAACGTAACCCAATTTAGCTAATCTTTTGATATAAGTTTCTTGATCAGCTGGGTTCATGGCCTTGTTCCAGTTGAAAGATGGAGATAAGTTATAAGCTAACCATTGATCTGGGCAAGCAGCCTTAACACCATCAGCAAATTCCTTGGCTTGGTTGTAGTCTGGTAATGCGGATTCCATCCAGATTAAATCAGCATATGGAGCAAAAGCTCTACCTCTCATAACAGCACATTGAGTACCACCTTGGTATCTGTAGTAACCTTCTCTAGCTCTTGCAACATCCCAGTTGAAGTAAATGTCCTTTCCAGTTAATTGCTTGGCTAACTTTCTAGCTTCCTTGTGAGAAGTGTTGGATAATGGGTTAACCTTATCAGTGAATTGCTTAATTAAAGCTTGCTTGTTTGGATAGTTACCAGCGTTAATTTCATCAATAACGGCTTCATGGAATAACTTTAATCCAGCCTTCTTGGTCCAGTCAGATTCAATCTTGGCTAAGGCTTCACCGTAGATACCCTTAGATTCAGCTTCAGCCATTAAACCAGCTAATTCTGGAGCATCTGGGTTGGTAGAACCAATGATAAAGTAATGATCTCTGTGATCAATGGTAGAAGTAATCAAAGTTGCAGCTTCGGAATCAGTTCTGGCAACAGCTAATAAGTTGGAACCTAAGATATCAGCAGAAGCTCTAATAGCAACTAATCTGTTAATGTGTTCTTGAACTGGAACTAAGACCTTACCAGCCATATGACCACACTTCTTGGTACCTGGAGCTTGATCTTCAATATGGATACCAGCAGCACCACGTTCAACAAACAACTTGGTTAACTTGATAATAGCAGTAATACCACCATGACCAGTGTCAGCATCAGCAATAATTGGTCTTAAAAAGTCAATGTATGGAGTCTTAGCTCTTTGAGCCTTGGTCATGTTTAATCTGTCTTCTCTTTGCTTTCTGTCATGGAATAATTGAGCAAACCATAAGTGTTCAACCTTGTTTGGAACGGTGTCCATAGGATAATCAGCTAAATCTGGGGATGGTTCGTTGGAAGTAGAAGCAGTGGAGGAACATTGCCAACCGGAAACATAGATAGAATCCAAGTATTTAGCCATTTGAGCAACATGGATTGGGTCTAAAGCACCAAAAGTGAAAGAAGCAGAGTTGTTTGCATCGTGTTCTTCCAATAAGGAGAATAACTTGTCAGATTGTTGAGAAGATGGGTAAGCAATCTTGAGGGAACCTCTCTTTCTTGCGATATCTTCAGCGGAATAGATTCTCTTTGTCTTTCTCCATCTTGGTTCAGACCACCACTTCTTAATTGCAGCAACTTCTTGTTGGAACTGTCTTTCTTCTTCGTTAACGTCAATAGGAGAGTATGGCATATTGGGTCTATTTATGTATATAAGGTAAAAGCTAAACTGCCTTGATAAAGAAAGAAAGGAAAAAGAGAAAAAAAATATTGGAAATTGATCATGAAAATTTGGAAATTAACTCATGTATTTATACAACTTGAAATATGTTTGAAAAATGTTTATCTATGTAGAAGAATATACCTAGGGGATAAAAGGAACATTTCTTAGTCAAAAAATTTAACTTTCATGGTTATTATGGAAAATTGGATATTAGTCTTTGTGTAACATTTGATTTATTTTTTATTTTTCATTTATTTTTTTTTTAAAATTAATTAAATTCCCCCAGATTTATTTTAATGTTTTTAGTAAGAGAATCTCCGTTAGTCCCTATACACAGGAAATGATTCATCCTCGGATACAAGGTGTAAATTTAGTATCACACGTTACATATATTCTTTCTAATTCAAACAAGTTTATAAAAGTTCGAAGTGCTACAACTGTAGAAAAGGTTTAAATTATAATTGCTTTGAATCTTATTAAATTTTCACTTATTTTGTAAAATACTCCGTAAGAAGAATGGCCGACATAACTTCACATTTGAAGAAGACAGAAAAACTCCGAAGAAATTTCCGGTCGTGTAAAAAGATCCAAATAATTATTTTCTATAAATTTGCACGCATATGATTCAATTCTATTATTTTTCCTTTAAAGCTCAAAAATAACGGTTCCGAAATTCGGTATATGTGTGAATTCCTTTTCTACTAATAATTATAAAATTTACTATGTGGTATCCGAGGCTATAGTAAGATTAAAAGAAACTAACTTGAGGATTTTGAGCTTACACATTATTTTGTTTCCTACTTCATATGACAATTACTGATTATAATAATCAATAAAGAGCCACTTTTCGGACAAATATCTCCCCTTCAAACGGTACTCATATGAAGCATATACATTAATTTGAAAAATATAATAAGGTATTTCTCTCCGAAAAGCTTTGCTGGGCGCGTTAAGATGCAATTGTATAGCACATTTTGAAATGCAACGTTGTGAAACAGCTGCTTGTCTTGCTTCTTTTTGATCGAATTCGGAAAATATCCCCAAACTCTCGGAGTTCTATCCAAAAGATTTCTTGACCTTTAGTTTCATTTCATCATCATACCTGAAAATGTTTGAGTAAATAATAATAATTCTTAGTCCGGGGTAATGGAGGATTGTTGCAGATGATTCATTTTTTTTCGGAGTCATCCTTCAAGCGTTTTCCGCGAACAAAAATATGCGAAAAAACTTCATTTTATCCACGGAGCTACTTCCAATTTTATCGCAATTGTTAAATTTAATATCGCCTAAGATACAGCTACATGACACAAAACAATACCAATCTGCCAGCCAAGACAATGACTAGCATTCATTTGACTTGAATCATGTAGCCCTCTGCCACCTCGGCCCCGGGGAAGAGAGTTCCCCTTCTTGGAGAAAACATACAAAGTCCGATGAGTCAGCCTTAACTGTCAAATATCTTATATTATTATGTTATTATCCTATATAACCTTATGTCACCCAGAATCTAATCCGTTTTGACCTTCTTATTATTGTTAGCAACATCCTTTTTTGGTGCTTTTCTCTTCTTCACCATTCCTGTTAAATCATTCACTGGAACATCCTGTGCCTTTTTCTTAACCATTGATGTTAAATTATTAATCACCGTTGCACTACCAGAACTACTATTTCCTTCTTGTGGGCCACTAGTTGTTGCTGAAGCCACTTGTCCTAATAACCCTTTAATCATATCCGCTTGGGCTTTCAACTCATCGTTACCCAAATCCACATATTTTGCTTCCAACTCTTGAATCAATTCTTCATTGTCCTTTTGACGTTCTTCATCTTGCTCAAGCTCATTCCTGGCCTTTACCGATTCAATTGCCAATTTGATTTGTTCTTGTGCCTGTTTCTTCAGGTCGGAATCACCCCCAGAAAATTCTAATGCTAGCGCCAACTTATAATGGGATTCGGAAATCAAGGAATTGTTTGAAGGATATAATTCTAATCTAATATCAAGACATTTCTTTAAATCAATAGCGGCTTGTGGGAAATTTTCAGTTTCTAAAGATACTTCACCCAAAATATCATATACCTCAGATATCTTCCTCAACACAACAACGTAATCATTTGAAATGGATTCCTCTTTTTCTGTAATGTATGGAACAACCAAATCACCTTTATTCAGAATTTCAAGTTTTTCTTCTAATAAATTTCTAGTAAGATCTAAGATCTCCCAAGCAATTTCAAACTCACTTTGTTCCTCCTCAACCTGAGCCTCCCTCCCACCGTAGTTACTCTTCTTACCCTCTTTTTCATCATCCACTTCGTCTTCTTCTCTAGAAATTTGGTTGTGTTCCTCGTCGTCTTCAGCAAATCGTGGATCCTCTTCATCGTCATCTTCGGCAAAGTGAGGAGACTCTTCTCCATCGCTGTCCAGATATTCCCTGATGTCTTCATCGTTTCCATCAACTGGTTCAGCACCGTAGAATTGGAACTTGTCCTCATCAAAATCCTCATCCTCTTGCCCAGTGGAATCCTTGCCATCATTCTCATCGACCTCTGTCTGAGTCGTCTGATTAGGACCCGCTCCTCCAAAAACTTCAGATTTTGAAACCGCATTCTGGAAAATAGCTTTGCCATATAGGAATAATAAATCTGCATCTTCAGATCCTTCGTGTTCTCCACTGAACAGTTCGCACGCAGCTCCATACTTCTCTGAAGCGAGATCATAATTCTTTGATGAATATGCCCTGGATCCCTCCGATACTAATTTGGTGATTTCTGGTGAATAGGACAGAGATGAATTCATTTTGAATTTATTTTAAATTTTAGTATTTTGATCTATGTTATCCTGACAATATGATCTCACTTAATGATGTTTTTGATATGCAGAAGTTTGGTTTTACTTTCACTTCTTTGAAACGCGTAATAAAATTTTACGTTAATTTCGCGCAATGTCTCTTCTAAATGTCTTTGCGCTATTAGACATGTCGTAATGTCGCAATCCTAAATGTAACATGAATTATGATTTGGTTAAAATCAAGGCAGAGTTCATTGAATTATTTAGTTACAAAGGTGGCTGTAAAGACACAGATCTCCCAATTCTTGAACAAATGAGATAAAAATCTACCTTCGTATCTCTATTACAGCTCACAATGTAAAAGAATACAGTCACGAAATAATTGGTCCCTAGATTGGTACGTGAACTCACAGTTCTTTGATACCAGGAAGTTGATTTTGGGTTGTCTGCTCAGCCGATTTGTCAGTGTTTGAACGATACTTTGCTTGTTGATTGGTTCCAAATTCTAAAATCAGAACAAAAAAATATGGGATACTTTATTGTATGGCTAAACCATCTTGCAAACGTTTGAATCAAGATGTACATTATGAGGAGTGAATTCATCACTGTGGCCGTATCCAAAGCATTCTTTCTACATCCTCAGTCGGAAATCAGATTACTCACGTGACATAAATCAAAATCCGGTTAGCATATCCAAATTGTCAACCAAAACAAAAAGGATCAAGAAAAAAATGGAATGGAAAAAAGTGCCTAGAAGTCGGTAACAAAGCATTGAATTTCAGAACAACTTAGAACCAAACAACAACCATTCCAAAATCAGTTACAAACTGCTTATAAAGGCGTTCAAAAATAAACATTAATCATTCCTTATTTGAAAGATTTAAAGATAGATTAGTTTCACAACGTAAATTTCATATTTTAAAACTAAAAGAATACGCTTTCCCCGTATCAAATTGATTTCGTTTCCATTAATTTCTATTTGCATAACATCTATAATTGATCTCAATGTCGTCTCCACAACTGCTGACTAGAAAAACTATTAGAAGGAAGCCACCTCCAATGGACGACAATCCACTGTCACCAGTTTCAACCACCATTCCAATGGTCCCCCAAACTTCACCTTCATTAAATAGCAATCAATTTGATATGAAGACACCTCCTCGCTCAAAAGCAATAACTCATGATTTTGGCAAATATGAAATTAAAACTAGTCCTCCCAGACCGTACCAAGAGGAACAGTTCATAGATGTTTTTTACACTGGTCCCCACCCTGCAAAACCTATGGGCCCTCGTCCACTTTCGGAATACGATGATGGTACCAACGCAACATCTTTGCAATATTCGGAAACAACGAGAGAGAGAACTCCAATAACGATCGATAGAATAAAATCGAAGCAAAGAGGTTTCCAAGAATTATCTAGATCGAAATCAATCCCTTCGCTGATACCTCCATACCCCATTGAAGAGGATATAGACGCAATACTACACGATACCCCTACTATGGGAGTTGATTCTTTCAATGATGGAAGAACAAATAGAATAATTTACAATTCATTGAATGACGTTTCTCCCAAAATTAATGAAGTCCCTCCATTAATTTCTAGACAGCTGCTACCCACGTTACCCAGATCACACAATTCAATTTCTTCCGGGCCAAGTGTAAGTAGAAATGGAACTCGTAATTCGAGGATGTCATTTGATTCATATTCTACAAAAGATTCGTATTCCCGATCGCCGAATCGCGAGTACCCCAGTAGCCGGTCATCTTCTCCAAAAAGAGCACAAGTTGGTAGATCACCCTCAATGCAGCACTATTCATTAGCAGTTGAAAATTTTGATGAAGGGTATAATGAATTTAATTTATCTGAAGGACCGAGTTCAAGATGGAATAGTATTCATTCTCGAGATTCATATTTTGCCGTGACTGATAATCCATTCATTGACGAAGAGCAAGCATTTGATATTCTAGAATCCCCCATTTCGGAAGGAGATTTCGATTATTCCATTCTCCCTGAATTGCCTTCTCCCAGAGCCCTGGTGGCTTCGGCAATGCCTATGCCTATGCTTTCTATACATAGAAAACATGAACAATTACCTCCTTTACCCTTGGATTTGCCCCAATTGCCATTCAACGCTTCGTCATTATTAACCCAACATTTTCAAGTTTGTCCAGATGTTTGGTCAATTTCAGAGATTTTTCGGTGGTGTGTAAAATTACAAATGTGGTCCCATGGGCTGTTCATTTCTAAGAGGGAACTAAATAAGGCTTTGGTTCGATTATTGGCATTTCACAGAAGTGATACCACGTTAGATATTATTACCAGTAATGCTACGGTTGTCATGACTAATTTTGTTGCAGCTGGTGCTGTGCTTGTGGATGAGAGTGAGAAGACGTTGAGGGATAAAGCTGGAGTAACAATGATCGAAAACGCATACGTCAACGGTGTCTTGCCTGGCCTTTCTCGGTGCTATTCAAATTTTCCTCATAAAAAGTCTATTGATTTACCGTTGACATGTTATTCATCGTCGTGTAATGTCAACCGAATTTTGGATTATGAAGCTAAGATGAAAAATACAAATATTAAGAGTATTATATTGGAACGCGATTGGGCCACCCATTGGCATTTAACTGCCGAAGATTTAAGCAGAATTGAACAAGGGTTGAAGAAACACCAATCTTTTGTTTTTGATCTATTGAGATATGAGCAGACTTTTATTCAACGAGCAAGATGTTTAGTTGAAAGTGTCGCACCAGAGTTTATTAAAGCAGCTAAAGAAACAGTAAATCTAGATAATAATACTATTAGCAAATTAAAAGATGGTTTAATTGAAGCTGTTAATAAAATCATTGAGATTCACCAAGAGCAGGTCCTTGAACCGCTATTGCGGATCCTTATTAAGGAAGGTAAATTCGTTAAGAATATCGTGGGAATAAGTAACATTTTCCATGATTGGACTTTGGAGATCAAACAATATTACAAGCGGTATATGAGTTGCATGCCTATCGTTGAAGAGTTATTAGGAAATACCAAATTAAAAGCATTCGTCGAAACAAAAGTCGGCGATATAAAGCGAATGAAGCAACTAGAAGTAAATCCTGATATTTTGCTTACAAGTACTCTTAATTCCCGATATATGCAAGTCCCATTGCAATTACTTGATGTAAGGAAGAAATTCGATGAGCAAGATGAAGAATACAAAGCAATTGTACGAGCACGCGAAGCAATTCAAAAAATGGGAATCAAAATTAATGAGCAAAAGAAGGTAGCAGACAACCTGCATGTTTTAAGAACAATTAAGAATCAGTTGGTATGGAAATCCAATTTGCAACAGACAAATTTAAATTTAAATTCGGAGAATAGAAGATTTGTCTGTAGGGGTGATTTGACGAGAAGAGGTGAAATGAAGATTACATCATGGATCAATCACATTATCTTACTTGACAATTTTATGATTATTACTGAGAGATCCAAAAATGCCCAGCTGAAAGGATATTGTTACAAGATCATTGAAGATCCAATCCCTATAGAATTTTTGATCGTTGAAGAAAAACATACAGGCGTAACTGGTGCGGGCACCGGACCTTCATTGCTGAGACCATCAATTAAGCAAAATGGAACTTCCCCAACATTGACTCCGGCAGCGACGTTAGATATCAATGATGACGATACCAGTGCATTTTTGTTAAAGGTAAGATATGCAGGGAGAGCCAAACATAGTTTTACCTTCTCATGTAAAACTGAACGAGAAAGAGCTAAATGGATAAATTTTTTCTCGGATACAAAGACTGCGTTGGCCAAAAGATTAAAAAGCTCCGAACCATATCAAGTAAAATTGGTTTCAAATACTTGTTTTGGATATGAATTTTCGAATCGAGTGATTAAGTTGCCCATTTGCCCACCTGGTGATCCAATATACGATGTTTGTAAGGATTCATTAGAAAAGATGAAAGAATTGGGTTATAGAACAGATTTGTACAACTTTGACAACATGAGACATCATGTCGTTTTCAGCAGAGTGCAATGCATGTATGGATTTCAGTACAAAGGTTATCGTTACAATATCGTAGGTTTACTGACCGGATTATATTGTTGTGAAGCTCAGGGAAGATGGAAAAAGATACTTAATGGAACAGATTTCACGAAGGTTTATGTCGATACAACAACTGGGATTGTGATAGTGCTTGCAGATAAGAGTTTGGGGTATTATTTGTTACATCAATTCCTTAGCGTCTATGCTGAGAAGAAAGCACAGCTTAACAAGATTCCTATTTCCAAGGAGCAAGTTTTATTTTTTGCAGTTGGTCGTCATAAGAATATGACAATGGTATTCTATGCCAAAAAGAAGAACAATGGGACCACCCATTTTAAGGTTCTAGCTCCTGAAATGGATGGCAATGGAGTTTTTAGCCGATTCAAAGAAGAGAGGAAATTTTATATTCAAGCTGAATGTTTTGGAGTTTCAATTTTCAATTCGTCTTTCGCGGTTCACACTAACAAAGGATTTGAGATTTTGGATTTAGATAAGTTGAGACCACGAACGGTGCCCGATTTACCATTCCCAGAGCTTGAGAGTAAGAAAAAAAACGATCAATATTCCACTAAATCCATTACTTCCGCAACGGAAGGAGTCGAAATAATCCGAAAACTTGTATCTTCCTCTGGCATTAAACCATTGGGCATGTTTAAGTTGAACAACAATAGTGAGTTTTTGTTGGCGTATAATGAATTCGCAATATTTATCAATAAGCATGGTAAGTTATCCAGATTTTCGATTCTCGCGTTTAAGTTCAAAGCTAAAGCTATCCAGTTTGTGAATAATTATTTGTTTATTATATGTGAAGAAGTAATCGAGATTTGGTCAATTAGTGATTTCGTTAAAGGTACTAATAAATTAATGCAGGTCATTACAGGTAAAGACATCAGATCCATTTGCGAAGAAGACATAGCCATAGCAATGGCCAATCCACAAGTGTCTGGGTTACAATTAGTATTCCAATTAGCCGCCCGAGCCAACTTTTAAAAGGGCGTGGTTCAGCTTATTTTACCATAATCTATAATTTGTACTTATATATGATATCAATGAAGGTAGAGTGCATTATTCATCACGCAAGTTTCCTCTCTGTTTGCGCTTAGTATGAAATCTCCATTTACTGCCAATGCTAGAATATTTGGTTTAATTAACTTTTTTTTTTCGAGTATTGACCATGTGCTTGCAAATTGACTAAACCCTATTATATTCTTCGATAATGGAAGTGTTTTCTACGAATGCATCATGCTACATACTGGAAAAATTCGCATTTTGAAGTTTTCAGCCTTTCAAATTCATTTTTGGGTGCAAATTTGGCTGAGTATTATTTTTTCCTTTGAAATTTCGTATCTGCCACTATCAACTTTCGTCCCCTCCTTGCTCTTCACCCCATTCTTAGTACCTATGGTATGTAAAAACCAAATTTCTTTCCAAGGGTAGCATATGTGCAAGATTGAACAAGACCATTATCTGCGATTTTTTTTCTACTTTCAGATTCCAAAATTCTTTTCTTATCTTTGGCTTCTTTTCTCTATAACTTACTTCTTCAATCTCTACCCAAATACAATAGATGCAATGAAATCTCCAGATAAACAGAAACAACTTACATCTGCAATTGAACTGGATTTGACATCGAAAGACCACTCATACCGAAATGGACACTACCGACAAGCTCTAAGAGAAATCAGGTCGTATAATTCCAAAACATATTCCACCTCATATACTGAACAACCGCCGGACACAACCACAACTCTTTCCGATGACGGAAAGCAACATCCAAATACCGGATTGAAATCAAGAATAAAGCATTCACCCAGAGCATTTAGTACTCCTAATTTCAACCAAAATGATACCTATCACCACAATAGAATAACGCATGCAGCAAGCCATCTCTTCATTGACATACCGAAGCCTACTTACACTCCAATTGTCTTGGTAATCATACACTGGGTGAAAAATGCCATATTATTCTTGATCGAGTATGGACCTCAATTTAGGTTTAAGTATTTGACTGATATTATGATTCCTCCTCGATCGAAATCTCCTTTCCTGGTTCCGGGAACTTTTGTAGATTTCGCTGACATAGAACGTCAGAAAAGTATGATTGATGATTTCATTCAAAAACAATTAACCTATGCCGCTAATATTCTGAAATGTGGAGATATTGTTTGTTCATGCTTCCAAGCAGTATCCAAACGAATCGCTGTGCCTTCACAAGAACATATCAACCTAAAAGAAGTGGAGAATAAGTTTCTGTACATCTATTGTTGCATAGTGGGGGTTGAATCATTCGTCTTCAGAGATTACCAACTGGAAGATATTAACGACTTTTTTCAACGGTTGATTAATTGGGTAGATAATGTTCAGGATATTTATCAGTATTTGGCTGAACAACAAAATTTGTTCGATAGATTTGGTTGCTTGTTGGAACTGGGAAATGAAACTTGTTTGACACTTCTGGAATTGCTTGGAAATATATTGACAGTACTGCAAGTATATCCATTCTATGTTCAAGGTGAAATACTTGCTTTCGGAGAAATTTGTACAAGAGCGCCAGACGATTTCGCGAGGGCTTTATCCAAAATCAATGTTTTAACAGACCTGATCCCGATAGATGTCGCGAAGCTGACATTAATAGATACGGCTGCAGTATTCATATTTGGGAGTGATGAATCGACTGATCATCCACTTTATGACGACAAGAATGTCCCGGTATCAACTAAATCCGAGACTCCGAATATCCGAACGGGTCAAGCAACAAACCTAGCCAATAATCCTCCGAATGACAATTCTAAAGGTTCCAGCAATACTGACTACCAGAGTAAACTATATATCGATATAGAATGTCCATTTTCTTCAAATGAGCCTTATTCGATTGAGAATTTATGGGACTCGAACCTCAACCATAGGTGGATCTTCGATAAAAATCTACGAAGGGAAGAAAAACTTCCCAACACACCGGCACGAAATATCGAAGTTGAGAGTATTATCGAAGTTAAGCGGATTTGTTCTACATATTTGGAAGAAAATATAACCGAATATGTGTTTGCTGCGCTGAAATGTGGGCTATATATATCCTCCAAAGAAAATATCTGGCATTCGTTGTCAGCATTCAATGCCAAAAAAGTTGAATTGCACAAACATCAAGAATATTTGGTGCTAATAATGGATGAAACCCTAGCGATTTATCCACTTCATTACTTGTTCAGATATAGCCATTTTCATAGTATTGAATGGTATGTAATATCCAGAGAGGCACAACAGGTGACAGTGGGGAGTTTGAATGGCCTGCCATCGATTGGTTATGGGAAAAATTTGTCTTCCAAACCGAGTGGGACCATATTCTCCAAATCGAAGCTGAAAGCTGGTTTTCAATGTCAGAGTGTAACATACGATTCAAATCAGACGTTCATGTCGACCAACTGCCAGAATCATTGTGTCCCAGTACAATGTGATGGCATTCAATATTTGGATGATTGGCTTGTTGCCTATACTGCTACCGACTTTTTCGTAATTGATACAAATACTTTAAATGTTAAAGAGGGTCCCCTGTCCGATAAT
The DNA here is from genome assembly GCA_002105455.1 of Hemisphaericaspora xylofermentans. Classification (NCBI taxonomy): domain Eukaryota; kingdom Fungi; phylum Ascomycota; class Pichiomycetes; order Serinales; family Debaryomycetaceae; genus Hemisphaericaspora; species Hemisphaericaspora xylofermentans. The sequence continues at coordinate 146,987 of NDXA01000017.1, read as the reverse complement.
GCACCAAGCTTATGGAGCCTATTGGATTCTTCGTCAAACCCAATGGGAATGTTCAAATTGGCAAGTAAGAGAAATCAGTATTTGCTCGTATATGAATTATTTGCCGTCTTTGTTAATGAAAAAATGGCGTTCGTTAGTGATAGGTATTTAACATTTCCTGACAAGTTGAGAACAGTTTTCGAAAAGGATGGCTTCTTCTTTTGCATCTCAGATAGACAGATGAAAATTTGGGAAATAGATCCATCTCTCAACGGAGGTCGTGCTTTGAAGCAAGTAGTTAATGGAACCAATTTAGATGTGCTCAATAAAGAAAATCTAATCTTTAAAAGGAATGAAAGAGAGATATTTCAAATGAAGTTAAAGCTGGTTTAATAAAAGTTTTTTAGGGTTATTTAAAAATGTATTGTATATACACTTTTTTATATGGTATTTAGTTTTATATAAACGCCCATAAAAAAAAAAAAAAAAGCTATAAAGTGATTATTTTCTCTTTAAAAGTTTGAGTACCTTTAAATAACTTTAAATATGATTTAATTTTTGTTTTGGTGGTTTCTTATTTGTTGGGTGCAAACAACCTAAGCAAGGGTTGGTTTGTGAGTTTTCAACCGCGTCAGTAGAAAATGATTAACACACAGAATTACGCACATGAATATTTGGTCTGCATGGAACATAGCAGTTTTTCGAAGAGGTTGTCGATCTGCAAGGTTCTGACAATTTCCAAACCAACCGTTAATGTTTGTTTCTCTGTTTACATTTTAAAATCCATGTACATTTGGTCCTCTTTTTTCGTAAACAGTTCCCTTAAAACTTTTGTTGATACGTACTAAAATTTTATTTTAGATGACAACTCCAAATGAAGCAATCATTTCTCGAATAAAAATATTTATGGAATCAAGATCATCTCACCACTAGCACTTCTATGGCGGACGTTTCCCTTCTCCTAATAAACCAACAGAATAACCAGACACAATAAATACCTTTGCTTCACCATTGATACAGTTGGGTAAGAATTTTCTAGTATATTGGTATCCATAGATCAATCTTTGCATTTATTCCGTTATACCAGAAGCAAGAACATCTATTTAATGGGACAAGAAAAATTGACGTATATGGTGGGAAAATTGGGGTAAGTATTTGCAAATGGAATGATCAACAAACGTTCAGTTCAGCCCCACAATCATTCAATTCAGCCTTCCGTAGGGAAAAAAAATAAATTAAAAAATTTAAAATTATTTTTTTGGGTGCAAATTGCGTTAGGCTGAGATAAAAAATAATTTATGAATCTTTTGCATCTGTGATTCATCCACACCAACCCCTCCTCTCCTCTCCTTTCCTTTCATAAATTTAGTAAATCTAAAAGTCAAAAGAAAGAAATTAGATCTTGTCAAAGGTCACGACCCCCTCGTATATGGGATGGATTCTTAAACTACAGTCCAATGTTTATTTTCGTTTTTCCAAAAATAGGCACCCACAATTAGTATAAAGATCCAAACTGGTTCATGTCTCCTTACTCTTGATCAATAAAGCATCTGATATACTGTAACACATGCGATAAAATGACTACAATATTGCGATATCCTTATGATAAAATGCAATCTACTGGTTCAGCAGATATTGACACCATTTTACCAGGTAGAGTTCTGTTTAGTGACGGTTACGAGATTGATGAGGAATTTCACCCACTTCAAAGAGTACCTACACCCTACCCTTTAGAAGAAAGGAAAGCTACACCATATCCACTAGAAGCTTTAAGACCAGTTGCAAATTTACCAAGTTCCAAGTTTAATAGTACTCCTAGTCCTCCATTGAACGACCTGATAGAAGAGTTTCCACCAATTGGGGGCGATGATGTTCCTGCAAGATCGCAATATAGACCTAGAACCATTAGGAAACTGTTGTTGAGACTAGAACCACAGTCAACGCCTGGCTCAAATCCAAGAACTTATTCAGCATCTAAGAATGGCCCTAAACCGAACAATATGTGCCAGCCCAAGGAAACTAATTGTACGTGGAATTCAGTCGAAATTGCATATAAACTTTCAGAATTTGTCGTTACCTGTATGTACTTAATTCTTGCTCGAATACCATTTAAGGAGATAGAGAAAGGTTTTGTTTACTTAATACCGCCTACAATTGCTAAGGTTCAATGCGATAAACCAATGCCGGGTACCTACTTAGATGAAACTAAAACAAAAGTACTAATCAATGATTTGATTAAAAGCCAGGCGCATTTTTCATTGAAAATTAAGTTAGGTTCTGATAGTATTTGGAGAATGTTTGGAGCATTATGGGAAAATTTTCCTTATAAGGAATTACATAAGATAAGAAGAAAGGAATTAGAGGATACTTTTTGGAATCTTCTTGAATGTTTCCATTTTGTTGAGTCTACATTGTTTGAAGATTGTGAAGATTTTGATGTTAATGAGATATCAGCTAGATATTTGAGCTGGGCAAAAGGAATTTCATCATGTTATGATATCCTTGTTCAAAAGGCACATGAATTTGCTAAGTTGTATGATATCCCAAAAAGTGGTCTTAAGCATAAGAGGACCACAAGTTATTATTCACTTAGTGCTTTCTTAGAAATGATTATTGTATATCCATCCCAGGTCCAAGACCACCTAATTCAGATTCGTAATTCCATTGATGAAATTTATGTTCCCGAAGAATTGAACTTATCAATTTTGGAAGTTGGAAAATTGGTGAATACATGCTCCAAAGCTGATTATTTTATCACTAAAGATCCTTCTATAATTGCATTCGATTGGACCGGGGATCCAAGTACCATAACCAGAGACTCACAACATTTTCGAAGAAAGGATTCATTCGCTTCATTGCATTCAAATTTCCTGATCCCTAGTATGATGTCTATGGAAACAAATGCTTCTGATTTAACAAATTTTGGACTGCGAGGATCCTTGAAGCGTGGGCGTAGCCGTTCGGTTAAGTCTAATAAATACGATAGAATGTCGGGTGCTAGAAATCCAAATACTTGGAAACTGGAAGATATTGGTGATTACTTCCAACCAAGAGAGAACGTTAAATCTACAAACAGGCTTAGCTCCTCTTCTTCATCTCAACCACCACATAGAAAAGGTGGAAACTATTCCAAGCAATCAATTGAATCTAACAATTGTGGAATGATAGAGGATGTACTTTTCCATAATGATGGGTATTCATCTGTTGTGTTTAAACCCTTTTCAGATACCAGGAAACCATCTCAAGGAACAACTAAAACACAACGAACGTTGGTTGGTGAACCTTATCTTGTACATAAAATTTGGAACTCTCTGACATTGGAGCATTGGAAGTTTGATGTTGGACAGAAGAGCTCGCTTAACATTTCTCAAAAATCTGCTAACAAATTGTACGGTGTTTGTTCAACCTGCATATTTTCCTGTCAAACTAAAGTCGGGTTCATAAGGTATGTAGTAATTGCGAGCTGGAGTGGCGTTTATCTTTATGCTGAAAAGGAAGGGTGGCAAAGGTTGCTTCCTTTCAATGCTAACATAGTTAAAATGAAGTTATTTGGGGATATCTTGGTGCTTCAAACCGATAAGAACTTGTCGTTATATTGTGTACAAGAATTAATTGACAAGTACCATGGGGTAGGCAAGATTTCTTCGCACCGGGTGTCAAAAAAGGTGGGTTTCTTTTCACTAGGATCATTAGCTGGTCAACCAATCGTTATCTATGGTAAGAAGAAGTTATTGACTCAAGGTACTAAATTCTGTGTCATTTCTCCAATGTATTCAAAGTCATCCCACGCTTGGAATATTAAACGGTGTCAAGAATTTTCAGTTCCTGCTGAATGCACCGGAATTAAATGTCACGAGCAAGATTATACAATATTTACTAACAGTCAATTCTATTCGTATGGAAAGTTGTTTAACAATTATCCCACGCCGACTCCCTACAAACCAGACAATGTCGAACTAACTACAATTTTTGAAAAAGCCACCCCACTAGCAGATTTCAAATTGGATGAGAGTCTTAATAAGTACTTGTTTGTTTATGATTCATATGCTTTGTTTGTTGAAGATAGAAGGAAGATATGCAGTAAGCGAACACTTAAATTCCAAAGCAAAATTCAACATGTAATTCAAAGAGATGGATATTTCTTGTTTACTTTTAAAGATCATATTTGTATTGGAATTGTTGATTCTACGGCGGAGAAGACATTCCAAAATCTTCAAACAATTGAACAGAAGGACATCGCAGTTCTTGACGAGGGCGAATTGGTATTTAGAAGTGGACTGGAGATTTTTCAATTGCAGTTAAACTGTGGCAAGGTATATAATTAGTTAGTTAGTGGCCACTACAGGTTTTAAGTAGTTACGTATTGACTTCATGATTTTAATAAGGTTTGCATACCCGAGAAAGTGCTGTTCTGTAAGGACTCCAAAGAACTATCTGGAAATTATTTCTTTCCTCTTCCTCTAAACCGAGCTCTCAGCATTTTTGGAAATTTGACTATTTATGGTTTCTGTTCGTAAATTTTTATTCGGATGTTTGTTCAGTTACCTAAATGGCTGTCAATGTAAAATTTACCTTTATAATTATTCCCCTCAAAATCTTTTAAGTTTTGAGTATTTTTTTGCACCCAAGGCTGAACAAATAGATATTGTGACTGACACCTATAAAATATCAGTTCATTAATTGTTTGGTTCAGCCAACCCCACTCCACCCACTTCAATCCCTTTTATAAATCACAATTATTACGAGGCTTTATTGTAAATCATTCTCCCGGAATTATCACTCTTCTTGTTAGTTTAAATATATTGTTCCCTTATTCCTCTCATGGAACAGAAGTAAATCTATAATCAAATGAGTTATTCAGACCTGGACACCATATTTAGCTCCAATGGCAACTCAAGATCAAGTAGCATGAGCAGTGGTGCTCTGGAAACCTCCACGTTGATTCCAAAAACAGTTCATTGGACTTCTCCTGTCGTATCAAGAGCAGCAGAGTATGATCACGAAGAATGTACAACTAGTATAACAGAGATCAAAGTAAATCGTTATTGGAGTTTTGAATCTACCTATCACCCATTGATATTCCAAATCTTTTATTGGTTGAAAGTAATCATGGTGCATTTGGTGGAATTTCTAATTCAATTCAAGTTTAATATTGTTACTGATATAGTTGTTCCTCCCAGATCCAAATGTCCATTTCCAATTCCTGGTGCATTTCTTGATAACTATGGGCCGGAAAGCCAGAAATTGCTTATCGATGATTTTATTCAAAAGCAGCAAATATATGCCATAACAATCAAATTCTATGGTGAGATAGTCATTTCCAACTTTGCTACGATATTTGAAGAAGTCTCCGAAACCAAACAATTGGAATTAAATGTAAAGGTAATTGAAAACAGGTTCATTTATATATATAATATCATTTCTGAAATTGAATCATCGTTGTTTCGTGATTTTGAACAAAGTGATTTATCTGCATTTGGCGAAATATTGACAAAGTGGGCAGATCATGCTCAAGATCCTTATATGTACTTAATTAAACAAGAATCCTTGCTTAATAAGTTTCATACTGAATTGTCACTAGAGCCAGAGTCGGATTTGCTTGTTCTTGAAATGCTTAATGTGCTATTGAGAAATATTCAATTATATCCATTCTTTGTGTATGGTGCATTGCTTAGTATGAAGGAAACTTTGGTAACCACACCCGAATCATTCGTCACGGCGGTATCAAAAGTTGCTGACTTAACTGATATGATCCCTCATTGCAGTGCTCAAAAGCTGGATATAATGTTAGGAGCCGAAGAAATGATATTTGGCAAGGATCAAGCTAATGATACCATTCCTACTGCTAATGAACCAGAAGTAAATTTGGATGAATCAACTGTAATTGAATTTGGTGAGATTGAGCCCAACCAAGAATCAACTTTAACACAAAATTCCGAAGACTCAATGAACATCTCCAACCTTGCTCCAAGCTTAGAAACAACAGATTATAGTAGTCAGCCCAAAAGGACGCCTTCAATTGATTCTGAGATATTACCCCTAGCCATGGCTAAGCCTTATCTGATTGAGTCGGTGTGGAACTCGGATCTCACCCGAAACTGGAACTTTAGTAAAAATCAAGCAAGTAGACAAACTCTTCGGAGTGTCACTACGCAATATGTCATTGCTCAGAGTACTTGTTTCATATATCTGGAGACAACCAATATTAAATATGTTCTTGTTGGTCTGAATACCGGATTATTCATATCAAGCGAAAATGAAATTTGGGTACAATTAAAATCATTCAAGGCTAATTCAGTGGCGTTATCTTTGTTTGAAGAACTATTAGTTCTTCGTCGGGATAAAATTATAGAGGTCTTTCCTACTCAAAAATTGATTGAAGCATTCGTGGAATGTTCTCTGATTCCAAGTATGACTATATCAAAAAAGGCTAACTTTGTAAGTGTGGGATTCTTGAAAGATATTCCAATAATCAGTTATGGTAAAAAGAAATTTTCCAAATCAACATTCTCACAAGGCTTTCAATTGTGTACTGCTACTGTGTTATACAGCTCTGCTTCATTTACATTAGTTGAGTGCCCTGAATACTTTGTTCCAAAAGATTGTCATGGTGTCCAATATTTGAATGATTCGTATATCGTGCATACTGCAAAAGATTTTTTAGCGCTAGATATGAATACCTTATATGCTACGGAGGTCCCCCGGTTGAAAAACGCACCTGATTTTTGGGCACGTTTGCGTTCAGTTTCAAAGCCAATTGGGTTCATTAGGTTGCCAGACAAGAGAATCGAGTATTTAGTTGTATATGAATTATTTGCTGTGTTTGTCAACGAGAACATGGAATTCCTGAGTGATAAATATTTATCATTTCCTCGTCCGGTGAAAACGGTATTCGAGAAGGATGGCTATTTCTTTTTCATGTCTGATACACTGATGAAGATTTGGAAAATTGATCCCGATATTAAGGGAGGTCGCATTTTAAAACAACTGGTTAACAAACTTAATCTTGAGGTGCTCGATAAAGATAATTTGGTGTTCAGAAGCAAGCAACAAATCTTTCAATTGAGGTTGAATCAATGAGTGATTGATTTGCAGTGTTTTATTCGGAATATAATGTTAGTTATATCCCTTTAATTATGTTTCTACAGTTGAAATAGATTTATTTAAGAACTTTGCAGCACATCCTGAATAATTTTAGGCTGCCCCTCCCTCTCAACGATTAATTTTTTCAGATGCTTCAAACAGAGGCAGACACTATGTTGGGTTGATTTGGCACCTGGAAGCAATTGTCTCCCACTTCCGTCGCAGGCATAAAACTTTCTCCTAATTCCGTGACATTCTCTATCTGCTAATGCCTTATTTGCAACCATTTCAATAACTCCACCAATTGTAGTTGGAAATTAAGAACGGAAAAAAACGAACGGATTAAAATTACGCAACAAAATTTTCCATCCCTTTTGGGCAGAACCGCCGTGCGGGTAACACTCACGCAGTGTACGTACAATTTCCAAAAGTGAACCATATGAAACCAGAATCATAACTACAGTTTACTGCGCAATGTAGTGGTTGATACTCAGGGTCGAAGAGTACAAATAGGGCATATATTATATCTTCCCGTAGCTATATTTTTAAAAAGGAGAGCAACCTTTACCTTGAAAGGAAAATAATCCGCGAACCATATCAATTATTCCGAGGAACAAAATCAATTAATGTGGAGGGGAAAAAAGTGTTTACCCCATACAAAAAAATTAGTTGGGTGAAGAAAACTATATAAACCCGATCGAGTAATAAGTTGTTTCAAGCTTTTTTTTCTAGTTCAATTAGAAATACTTATTTATTTGAAAAAATTACAAATATGGTCGACTTTAATGTTAATGGAAAAATTGCAGTTGTTACTGGTGGTACTCGTGGGTTAGGTTATTACTGTGCTGAAGCATTTGTTTTAAATGGTGCTTCCACTGTCATTATTACTTCCAGAAAAGCAAAAGCATGTGAAGAATCAAAGAGAAGTTTAGAACAAACAGCCAAAGAAAATGGAAAAACATGTAGAGTGATTTCAATCCCTGCCGATCTTGCTAAGGAAGCTCAATGTAAGAAATTTTATGATGATGTATCTAAACTAGTGGATAAAGTAGACATCTTGGTTGCCAATGCTGGTGCTTCTTGGGGTGCTCCATTAGAAGAACATTCAATTGATGCTGTCAACAAAATTGTCAATTTGAATTTGGTTGCGGTTTTCCATTCTATCAAGTTATTCGCACCATTATTAGAAAAGGCAGGAAATGTAGCTGATCCTTCTAGAATCATCATAATGTCTTCTGTTATTTCTTTCCAAACTAATGACCGTGTCGGTACCTATGGGTACACTGCTTCCAAGGCTGGTGTCACTCATTTAGGTAAGAACTTGGCTGTCCAATTCGGTGACAGAAATATTACTGTCAACTCAATTGCTCCAGGGTTCTTCCCATCTAAGATGTCAAATGGTTTATTAGAAGTCGTTGGTACAACTATGGTTGAACATAATCCAAGACATAGATTGGGTGAAAAGGAAGACCTTCAAGGTGCTGTTCTTTACTTATGTTCCAAACAAGCCAACTACATCAATGGCATTGTCTTACCAGTTGATGGTGGTGCTCATTTAAACCCTATTTCTTCTAAGTTTTAAGTAGATAAGTATGGATTAGTATACCTTTTAATCGATTTTGTAAGAGCTGAAAATATTCTTTGTTGAGATTCTTATTTCCGCATTTTTCAAACCCTTTTTTACTTTCTTAGCAATAACTTCTTCCTTTCATATACGGCAACAAGATGTCACATGTCACTATAGTAACAGGTGCCTCCAGAGGTATGTATACCCTATTTAATCATCTAATTACGATGAAAACCTAATACTAACATTTTATAAGGAATTGGAAAAGCAATTGTTGAAATTTTATTGACCAAGAGCTCAACTTCAAAAGTTGTTGTTGTTGCAAGATCCCAAGAACCACTAAATGGTCTTCTTCAAAAATACGGAAATGATAGAGTTGGTCTTGTTATTGGAGATATAACTGATCCCGAAACTTCTAGTAAAGCTGTCAAATTGGCCGAATCAAAATTTGGCCAACTTAATTCAATCATTGCCAATGCAGGAGCCTTGGAACCAGTTGGGCCAATTGGAAAACATGATATCTCAGAATGGAAGAGATTATTTGCTATTAATTTCTTTTCCGTGGTGGAATTGATTCAAGTTGCTTTGCCAGCTTTGAAAAGGAGTAAGGGGAATGTGATTGCTGTTTCTTCGGGGGCTGCAGTGAAACCTTACAGTGGATGGTATGCATATGGAAGCTCCAAAGCCAGTTTGAACCATTTAATCATGTCTTTGGCTGCCGAGGAACCAGAAATCCAAGCGATCTCAGTTGCTCCTGGTGTGGTTGATACTGCTATGCAAGAAGATATAAGAAATAAATTTGGAGAAGATATGAGTAAAGAAGGATTGCAAAGATTTGTTGATTTACATAAAAATCAACAATTATCTCCTCCCGAAGTTCCCGCAACGGTATATGCAAACTTGGCATTACATGGTTGGGCCAAAGAACTTAATGGGAAATATTTAAGGGTTGATGAAGAATCTCTTAAAAAGTATACTACATAGTTTAAGCGTAAACAATGGAATTTGTTACGAGCATTCACACAGTTCAACTGAAAAATCTCGCTTGTCAAGAAAAAAAAATTCTAAATCTTTTCATGTATTTTGATTCTGAGTTACTACGACTACAGACACAACCAAACCAGGCCAAATGTTTCCTAGACATTCTTTACTATTTGCTTCAAAACAGGCATCTGCTAGATTTTCAAGGCAATCTGTATTAAATCAGTATGTGAAACGTTTTGCTTCATCCAAACCCGAAGCTTCTCCAAAATTCAAAGGAAAATCATCCTCCTCACCACCACCTCCTCCAAAAGGGGAACAGGACCCAAAACCTCAAGGTTCAAACAGATACACCAAGATTTTTATTATCTCTGCAGCTTTAGCTTTAGCCACCACTGCTGTTGCCGTAGTTAAAGATACTAGTCGCGCTCCAACAGCCGCTGTTGAACCAGTCCCTAAGAAGGAACCAGCTTTCAAGGAAGGAGATGTCTCGGTCGTTTTCGTCTTGGGAGGTCCTGGATCTGGTAAAGGTACTCAGTGTAACAAGTTAGTTGCCGAACAAGGGTTCGTCCACTTATCAGCTGGTGATTTATTAAGAGCTGAACAAACCAGAGATGGCTCCAAATTTGGTGAATTGATTGCGCAATGTATTAAGGAAGGTACTATTGTTCCTCAAGAAGTTACTATTGCATTATTGGAACAAGCTGTTAAGGAAAATTATGGAAAGGGATCCAAGAAATTCTTGATTGATGGATTCCCAAGAAAGATGGATCAAGCCATTACTTTTGAAGAACAAATTGCCAAATCTTCATTCACGTTATTCTTTGAATGTCCTGAAGCAGTTATGTTGGAAAGATTGTTAGAAAGGGGAAAGACTAGTGGAAGAACTGATGATAATATTGAAAGTATCACGAAGAGGTTTAGAACTTTTATTGACACTTCTATGCCTGTTGTTGATTATTTTGATAAACAAGGTAAAGTTGTCAAACTTAACTGTGACCAACCGGTTGAAAAGGTCACTGCTCAAGTTAAGGAAGCTTTACAAACTAGAGGTATTTAGAGGATAAAGGTAGATATAGAAGATTAATAATTAGAATGAACTTAGCATATGATTTAAAAGAAACATTATTTGGTAATCACACGAAAAAACTTTCTTTTCACTTGTTCGCGCCGCCATCGTATGCCCCAGTAGCAAGATACACTTAGTAATCTACACCATTGCAATTGTATACTGTGCTAACTTCTCATCCGCAATCAATTGAACTCTTAATCATGGCTGTAACTGATACTGGATTACCTCCAAATTGGACTATTCGCGTCTCTAGAACACATAATAAAGAATACTATTATAATCAAGCTACAAATGAATCTTCTTGGGATCCACCATTTGGAACCAATGAAGACGTTTTGAAAGAATATATTGCCAAATTCAAGGCTAATGGAAACAAACCAGTAGTTGGACTAGATGGAAAGGTTAGAATCTCACATTTATTGATCAAGAATGAGACTTCAAGAAAACCAAAATCCTGGAAATCACCAGAGGGTATTACGTTAAGTAGAGATGAAGCAATTTCAATTTTAAAGAAACACTTAGCTAGAATATTAAGTGGTGAAGTAAAATTTGATGAATTGGCACAGACAGAAAGTGATTGCTCATCCCATAGTAAAGGAGGTGATCTTGGATTTTTTGGAAAGGGAGAAATGCAACCAAGATTCGAAGAAACTGCCTATTCATTAAATGTTGGTGAAATAAGTGATATAATCGAGACCGATAGTGGGGTTCACATTCTTCAAAGAACAGGTTAGATAGGTGAAGGGATAGACATATTTAAAGTCAATAGTAATGCAAATAAGATGACAGAAAACGGGTGTGGTAGCCCCAGTTTCAGTGTACTGTAGATATCGTCAATAAGTTGTCCGAGTACCGCCATTTAACCCTATGGCGCAAACTTCTCCCGCGAGTATCAGAACGATAAAAAAACCAATTGGAGCTAGAAATTGTCTCTATTCCTCTCAGTGAAGATTACTACGTTTGATTGTTCTCTTTTTTTTGCGCTCTCCGAAGATTTTATTGTTAGCGATAAACTGAAATTTCATTGCTTTCTCTTTCCTCCATGAGCTCCACCTGAAAATGAAAATTTTTTTGCTAAATCAAGGGGGTTAAGAGTAATACCTAGTTCCCAAGTACACAACAATTTCGTAGGTTCCTCAAGTCAATTGACTGTACACGTGTCAAACAACTAGTAACAGTAATAGCAATATCAAAGTTTTCATAGGTAATGATACAACCGAGGTTTACTCGATTGGCTAAAGGGAGCGTTCGTTGGCTCTCGACATTTCGAATTTCGCAATTACACGTCCCGCGCCTTCGCAAGGCACCAGAACAACAACTGCTACCATTCAATTTTGGTATAAAAAGATTTGGTTTGCCACTATCAACAAGTTCCCCAAAATTCAATTGTACATCAATTGCTTATCAATTTCAACGTTCATACTGTATGTGTCGTCACCATAACTCAATTGGTTCTGCTCAAGTAGTTCCACAAGATAGAGAAGTTTTACCAACCAATGTTAAACCCCTTCATTATGATTTAACTTTGGAACCAATCTTTGAAAATTTCACTTTTAAGGGTGAAGAAACAATTGATTTTGAGGTCCACGAAAGAACTGATTATATCACCTTGAATTGTTTAGATATTGAAATCCAAAGTGCTAAAATTGATGATGTTGAAACCAAGGATATTACTTTTGATGATGATAAGCAAACTGTTACTTTTAAATTCAAGGATCATTTGGTTGAAGGAAGTGTTGCCAAATTATACCTTAAATTCACCGGTGAGTTGAACGATAAGATGGCCGGATTCTATAGATCTTCCTATCAAGAAGATGGAAAGACCAAGTACTTAGCCACAACTCAAATGGAACCAACTGACTGTCGTAGAGCATTCCCATCGTACGATGAACCATCTGCTAAGGCCAAGTTTACTATTTCCCTTATTTCCAATCGTGATTTAGTATGTTTATCTAACATGGATGAAGACACTACTGAATTGATTGCAGACAACAAGAAAATTGTTACTTTCAACACTACTCCTTTAATGTCAACCTATCTTGTTGCCTTCATTGTTGGTGATTTGAAATATGTCGAAAACAACGATTTCCGTGTTCCAATTAAGGTTTATGCTACTCCAGGTTCTGAACATTTAGGTCAATACTCTGCTGATATTGCTGCTAAGACTTTAGCTTTCTTCGAAAAGAAATTTGACATTCCTTATCCCTTACCAAAGTGTGATATGGTTGCAATTCATGATTTTTCCGCTGGTGCCATGGAAAACTTTGGTTTAATCACTTACAGAACTGTTGATTTATTATTAGATCCAAGCAACACCAATGTCAACACCAAGCAAAGAGTTACTGAAGTTGTTATGCACGAATTAGCTCATCAATGGTTTGGTAACTTAGTTACAATGGATTTCTGGGATGGATTATGGTTAAATGAAGGTTTTGCAACTTGGATGTCTTGGTATGCTTGTGATTCCTTATATCCAGACTGGAAAGTTTGGGAATCATATGTTTCTGATTCCTTACAACATGCTTTAACATTAGATGCATTAAGAGCCTCTCACCCAATTGAAGTTCCAGTTAAGAGAGCTGATGAAATTAACCAAATCTTCGATGCTATTTCTTACTCTAAGGGTTCTTCTTTATTGAAGATGATTTCAAGATGGTTAGGTGAAGACATTTTCATCAAGGGTGTTTCTAACTATTTAAAGAAACATAAATGGGGTAACACTCAAACTTCTGATTTATGGGAAGCTTTAGCTGAAGCTAGTGGAAAAGATGTCGTTAAGGTTATGGATATTTGGACCAAAAATATCGGTTTCCCAGTTGTCAAGGTTGAAGAAGCTGCTAATGAGATTAAGGTTACCCAAAATCGTTTCTTAGCAACTGGAGATGTCAAGCCAGAAGAAGATACTGTCTTGTATCCAGTTTTCTTAGGTTTGAAGACTAGTCAAGGTATTGATGAATCATTAACCTTGAACTCTAGATCAGCAAACTTAAAACCCCCAGCTGATGATTTCTTCAAAATCAATGGTGATCAAGCTGGTATTTACCGTACTGCTTATGAATCTTCTCGTTGGACCAAGTTGGGTGAAGCTGGTGTTGAAGGAAAGCTTTCTGTTGAAGACCGTGTTGGTTTAGTTGCCGATGCCGGATCCTTAGCTTCTTCTGGTTTTATTGAAACCTCAAGTTTATTGGATTTAGTGAAGTCTTGGTCTAAGGAAACCAACTACGTTGTTTGGGATGAAATTTTGACTAGAATTGGATCCATTAAGGCTGCCTTCATTTTTGAAGATGAAACCACTAAAGAAGCATTAAAATCATTTACAAGAGATTTAATTGGTGATAAATTAAATGAAATCGGCTGGGAATTCTCTGAGAATGATTCTTTTGCTGATCAACAATTGAAATCCTCCTTATTTGCCTCTGCTGCAAATGCTGATGAACCAAGAACTGTTGCATTTGCGAAGAAAGCCTTTGCTGCTTTTGTTGATGGTGATAAGAAGGCTATTCATCCAAACTTAAGAGCTTCAATTTTTAATGTTGTAGCTAAAGGAGGCGATGAACAAACTTTTGATCAATTATATAACATTTACAGAAACCCACAATCAATTGAAGAAAAGATTGCTGCCTTAAGAGCTTTTGGTAGATTTGAAAATGAAGCTGTCTTGGACAAGATCACTGCCTTATTATTACAATCTGACGTTGTCAAGCAGCAAGATATCTATATTCCAATGCAAGGTATGAGAGCTCACAAGGTTGGTATTGTTAAGTTATGGAACTGGTTAACTATTAATTGGGATAAGGTTTATGAATTATTACCACCTGGTTTGTCTATGTTGGGTTCTGTTGTGACTTTGGCTACTTCTGGTTTCACCAGACCTGAACAAAGAGCCGAAGTTGAAAAGTTCTTCAGTGCTAAGAATACCAAGGGTTACGATCAAGGTTTAGCTCAATCATTAGATATTATTGCTTCTAAGGGTAAGTGGGCCTCTCGAGATGCTGAAACTATTTCAAAGTGGCTCGCCGCTAATGGTTATACCAAATGACTCACTGTATGTAAACTTTAAATGAATTAATTCTATAAATATGATATACACGAAAAGACAACGTTTAGATATTTAAATTTATCGTTCGATGAACGAAGCCTATATGGAAGTCTGTACTTGCCAAAATGCCATCCTCCAATATTCCTTTCGCTGCATTTTTGTTTTCATCAACTGTGATCTCAACACTTTGTTGCTTGGACTTTTCAAATCCACAGTTTTCAACATAATACTTTACGAGATTATGTTCCTCTATAACATCGGCATGAAGGGTTATATAATTGAAGTCACCCAAAGTTCCATACTTTGAAAGTAAACCAAATCGTTCAGCATCAAGCAAACATTCGTTTATCACAAAGTTTAAGAATCTGGGAGCGGTATTTCTCATAAATGATGTAAAACAAGTAAGTTCAAAGTCCTTAGTCTTTCCTTCCGATATTCCATGAAATGATCGCATCCCAACACTTGAAATAACTCTCCTGAGTATTCTATCATCAAGTTCAAAATCATCTGAAACAATTTGGATATCAACATGTGAATCTAGCTTATCGAGATAGAAAAACAGACAGAACTCCGTTGGAATATCACATTGGAAACTTTCTTTGAGATTCGTGGCATCATTTGAGAAATCTCTCACATATCCATGAAACCTCTCTAACTTATCAAATGTAGATTCTGAACCTAATAGAAGGTATATGCAAATCTCGTCATCACTGGTTATCGAAAGGTCTCCCAATAGGGTGTCAACGCTTTTTATACGTGGAGTGAGAATGATTTCATACTTATATCTTGGTTTATCGTACGATCTATTAATGAGTTTTCTAAGTCCGCTAAATTTGGTGTTTGGCTTCGACGAATGTATCCATGAATACGGTATTACCAACACTTCAAATGGCATTTCTCTGGAAGAGCGTTTGAGCAACAGATAGGACCCAAGTAGAAAACTGTTTACGACGGAAATAAGAATCAAATATTTTTCAATCGGATTTAACTTTTGTTTCCAGTTTATTAGAGTTCTATCTGTCGATGAATTTTAGGCATTTCAACTGTGATAAAATGTTTATATGTTTATGTAATATATAATGTATTTAAAAAGAATCTAACTAAGGGATGTTGCTATCTAATTGCATTAATCTTAAAATAATCATGAACTGGTCTTCTTCAAATGGGAAAGCGTTTCTGAACTTAATGATATGTTTCCATCTCTTCGAATTCATTCCTTTGGAATTTCTTTGTAATCTATCCCACAAATGATATCCACCAATATGCTCCATTATTAATCGTTGTGGTAACTCTTCTAATTCATATTTCTCAGTAAAGATTGAAATTTTTGCTTGTCTTTGTAAATGTGCAACCCAAATCAAAATGTGACCCAAATATGCCAATACAGAATAATCCAAATTATTTTGATGAACTTGTTTCTGAGATGGGGTTAATTGAGTACGAGTCGTTTCCAAATTGATCTCTTCATAACCTCCAAACAATTCCAACACATTTGGATAATTTCTGATGGTTCGTGTGTAACCTTTTGATTCGTACAATGCAACATTCAAGCACAATTGCAAGAAAATCTTTTTCTTCTCGAAATCTTCAAATAAATCAGTACTACGAGATGTGGTAAATTTAATACAAGTTGCTGCATATTTAGAAACAGAAGATGACGACATTAAAGTTTTAATCTTCACGTCTGACAAATCTGCTTGCAATATTTGCATATGAGAAATCCCAATAATAGTCTTTGTAGGCTGGATTTCTGATAAGATTTCTGAGAGGTTTTTGTTTGATAATTTCTTCACTGGTCTAAGTTTGATTGCAAATGGATTTTCATCTGGTGTTTCTTCAACAGGAATTGATTTAATAGAGGCCTTGGATGTTTTTCTTCGAATGACAGACTCTCCAAAAAGGTCAGAAAAGCGAGGTGCGGGACCAAAATCATTTTCTTCAAATGTTTGAACCATATTCTGATAAATTGCTAGATTAAGCTTTTGCGTCTTAGTCAAACCACTAATCCCAACCGGTTCTTCCTTCTCTTCTTCCTCTCCCTCCTCTACCTCTTCCACCCAGACCTCTACCTCTTCCTCGGCCTCGGCCTCGGCCTCGTCCCCCGTCGTGCTTTCGAGAGTCGGGATAGTCGTAGTGTCTTGATTCGCCTAGAGAATTGTTAGTATGTTTTCAAAAGAGTTAGTTTCATCTCCGAAAGAAACGATAGGATACTCACTTTCTTCATTTCCGCCCCACGAACCTCCAGTGTTATCTTCGCCCCAACCTTCTTGGATGAATGAACCAAATGCATAAGCTGGGTCAACAGATATGACCAGATCTTCTACTTGCGGTTCTACTTCTTCCTGACGTTCTGGTTCGATTTCTTGTTCAACGGTTTCCTGCTTTCGGGACCCTCTAGGTGGCTTTTTAGATTCACTCGAACGTTCAAGTTCGCGATCGTTACCCCATGTTCCACTACTACCGGTATCCTCATCGCCCCAGCCTTCGCTAATGAAACTACCAAACCCATAGGACGAATTTTCACTTACTTCTTGTTGTTGTTCCTTTTCAAGTTCCTCGACCTTGGCTTCTTCACTGCATTCTACATCAGGATGGGAGATTTTCGACTCGGTCTCTTCCGAGGGTTTATTTTTCTTTCCTCTTGATCTTTTTTTCTTTTTCTTTGAGTCCGTTGTATTTTGCTCGGATTCATCAATAACCAGCTCTTGGTCTTGAGTTTGCTCCTGTTTCTTTTCGATGTTAGGATCATCACCTTGCTTTTTCTTGGATTTTGCCTTCTTTGGTTTAGATTCTTCGGAAGTCGTACCTTCAACCTGCACTGTTGTATGATTTTCTTTTTCTTCTCTTTCCTTCTTTCTGTTTTTTCTTTGTCTTCTCTTTTGACTAGAAGAGAGTTGCTCTGGATTCTCAGAAGCTTGCTCTTCGTCATCCTGTCTGGAAGATTCGACAATGGATACAGTACTTGCTGCAGCTGCCTCCACTTGTTCATTTTTAGATTTTGACTTGCTCTTCTTCTTAGGTTGTGGCTTTTCTTCATGTTGAATTACTTCTTCGATTTCAAGGATAGATTCTGTAGCCTTTTCCTTCTTTCCTTTAGATTTTTTCTTTTTCTTAGGGGCATTTTGTTGTTCCTCTCTTGCAGTTTCGACAACATACTCATGTTGAGTGGTAGATGTTGAAGCCTTTTCCTTCTTCCCTCTATTCTTTTTCTTTGGTTCTTCTTGTTCAACCGCATGGATTTTTTCAGTAAGCTCATCTTGGAAAGTAGAAATTGGGGCATTTTCCTTCTTTCCTCTAGATTTTCCCTTCTCCGCCTTTGGCCCACGATTGCTTTCTTGGGATGGCTCTGCATCAATATAAGCATTTTGATGGTCAGATGATGACGGAGCAGAATCCCAACCTCCAAAAGTAATAGCATTACCTCCTACAGGTGAGAACTCGTTCAGTGGTTCTGGAGACTTTCTGGTGCTACTCTTTTTCCCTGACCTCCTTTCAACCTTTTTGCTTGATTGATCTTCGCTATTGCTTTCTTGGGATGGCTCGGCATCAATATAAGCATTTTTATGGTCAGATGATGACGGAGCAGAATCCCATCCTCCAAAAGTAATAGGATTACTTCCTGCAGGTGAGAACTCTTTCGGTGGTTTTGGAGACGACCTTTCACTACTCCTTTTCACTAGCCTTCTTTCAACCTTTTTCCTTGATTCGTCTTCACTATCGCTTGAAAAATCAAGATCCAACATATCCTTAGTAACCTCAGCGACAGTAAACTTTTTCTCGTGTTTTCTAGCAGTTTGTTTTGTTTTTGGTTTAGACTCAGATTCATCTCCCCAAGAAGAACTTATGTATACTTCTGAAAACTTGGCTTTAGATGTATACTGATCCTCAACTTCGGATTTTTGTTTGTTGGTCAATAAATAATCCAAATCATTTTCGAATTCTTGATCTTGATCATCGACTACAGGGGTTGCAGCACGAGACGGAGTGTTAGAAGAGTTTCTGCTTGAGTTAGCATTTCTCTTGGTTTTTCTTCTAGCCCTTCTGGCGGCAACTGGGTCGGACATGGTGCCGAAAGAAATGGTATCAATTGATGGCGGTTGTAAAAAGTTTGTCGTTAAATTTTTGTGCAGTTTACGGTCGACATCAAAATGAAAAATTTTGTGATCCTACAGAAAGAGTTTTTTGTTCATTCTTTCATTCTGCGCTTGTGGTTGACACACAAATCGCTAAAGATAATTTTAGTTTCGGTGTAGAATGTTCTCGTCTCGTCAGGTCTGCAATAGTTGAACCTAAAGACTAAGTATAGAATAGAGATTTCTTAATGGTTGTAATAACTAGAATATCTGCTTTTATATTTGAACTAAAATAAAAAGAAGAAATATTTAAATAACAAAGAAATTATCTTAATCAAAACTTTATATCACTTAATCAAAAAGATATATTTATAAAATGCTGGTGGTTTTAGAAAGTAGAAACGAATTCTTCAGTGATAGTTCTTAATCTGGCTAATTGGTCCTTGGATAATTCACCCTTGGTCTTGATAGCATCTAAGATTTCAGTTTCGTTAGACTTTAAGTGGGTTAAGAAAGATTCTTCGAATTCACCAATTCTTTCGATAGCAACGTTATCTAAGAAACCGTTAACACCAGCGAAAATCAATGGAACTTGTTCTTCAGCAGCTAATGGGTTGTATTGTTTCTGCTTTAATAATTGGGTTAATCTTTCACCTCTAGCTAAGGTTTGCTTAGTAGAAGCATCTAAATCAGAACCGAATTGAGCGAAAGCAGCGACTTCTCTGTATTGAGCCAAGAACAATTTCAAAGAACCAGCAACTTGTTTCATGGCCTTAACTTGAGCAGCGGAACCGACACGGGAGACGGATAAACCGACATTAATAGCTGGTCTGATACCCTTGTAGAATAATTCAGCTTCCAAGAAAATTTGACCATCGGTAATGGAAATAACGTTAGTTGGAATATAAGCAGAGACATCACCACCTTGGGTTTCAATGACTGGTAAAGCAGTTAAGGAACCACCACCTAAAGCGTCAGACATCTTAGCGGCTCTTTCTAATAATCTAGAATGTAAGTAGAAAACATCACCTGGGTAAGCTTCTCTTCCTGGTGGACGTCTTAATAATAAAGATAATTGACGGTAAGCAACAGCTTGCTTGGATAAATCATCGTATACGATTAAAGCGTGTCTACCGTTGTCTCTGAACCATTCACCGATAGCACAGGCGGTGAAAGGAGCGATATATTGTAATGGAGCAGCTTCGGAAGCGGTAGCAGCAACAATAATAGAGTACTTAAGAGCATCGTGTTGTTCTAAGGTTTGGACCAATTGAGCAACAGTAGATCTCTTTTGACCAACGGCAACGTAAACACAGTATAACTTCTTGGATTCATCAGCACCGTTGTTCCATCTCTTTTGATTTAAGATGGCATCTAAAGCAACAGCGGTCTTACCAGTTTGACGATCACCAATAATTAATTCTCTTTGACCTCTACCAATTGGGACTAAAGCATCAACAGACTTTAAACCAGTTTGCATTGGTTCGTAGACGGATCTTCTTGGTAAAATACCTGGAGCCTTAACTTGAGCTCTGGAAGTGGAAGAAGCATTGATTGGTCCCTTACCATCAATTGGGTTACCTAAACCATCGACAACTCTACCTAATAATTCTGGACCGATTGGAACGGAAACAATTTGACCAGTTCTCTTGACGGTTTCACCTTCCTTGACTAATCTATCAGAACCGAACAAGACAACCCCGACTTGGTCAGCTTCCAAGTTCAAAGCCATACCCTTGGCACCAGAGGAGAATTCAACTAATTCTTCAGCTTGAATGTTGTTTAAACCGAAAATACGGGCAATACCATCACTAGATAATTAATTGTTAGTAAAATATCATTCATTTGAAAAATCGTATTCAATCCATATTTCACAATTCAAAAAATGAAAACATGATTTTGTAATTATCCCTCCAACGACAATAAGTGCTTTCCTAACTGTTCAACTACATCAACGACGCCATCATCGACATCAATTGGAGGATGGTGTTGCAAAATTTAATTGGTGATAGTGCGATTCGGTGTTGGAGAAAAAAATTCTCATTGAGTGAGTGAGTGAGCACTAAGTTGTTGGTCCAATAAAAATCAATTATTTTTTGGTGAGCGCGAAAAATTCCTTTGTGTGGTGATTGAAAAATTTTGGTCATAATAATACATACCCAACAGATAAGACTCTACCAGTTTCGTTTAAGTTGGCTTCTTCGGAGATACCTCTGATTCTTTCTTCTAAGATAGAAGAAACTTCAGTTGGGGCAGCCTTGGCAGAAGCAAAACGTTGAGCAGTCAATAAGGTTGGACGAGCCTAGAACTATGTTAGTATAAATTTATGTTCAAGATCCTGTAGTTATGAATAGATCAATGCATTCAAAATTGTTGATTCCTTGCATATACTGGCTGTTTAATATTGCAATTGGATTTTGCATTCAAATCTTGTAATTCCGGATGGTTCCTTGAAGAGTTTTAGCGGGATCTTGGATCCAGCGATATCAATCGATAAAACATGATCTGGTAGCAGTTGCTTTTCTGTGACAGTGAAGTAATTCAATTGGATCTGCTGTGATTAAATATCATACTTGTGTGTCGTTGCAGGTGTTGAGATTTTCAATTATGATCAAAAACCCTAGCATTAAAAAACCTTATTCACAACAGGAAGTTGGAGGGTGGTAATACATACAACTCTTAAACATCTAGCAGCAACGGCGGCTGAACGAGCAGCAGTACGTAAAACAGGACGAGCTGACAACATGGTTTATTTATTTATAAAGGATGGTGATAAATAAAAATGTGATGAAAGGAAAGAGAAAGAGAAGGACGGATTGAAATATTTAAGAAGAAAAAATTTCAACAGCTGAAAATGCGTTGAAAAAAAAATTGTGAGAATAGTGCGACATTTTTTCAACAAAAGGTTAGAAACCTGAAAAATTGATTTTTATTGGCGCACTGGTTTGGTAAATTATATGCGTTTGCGAAAAGACTCCGATCAAATAGCTTGGTGGCGACATTAAGTTACTGAGCGACATTGGAACCATCTGGGGGAACAATTTTCATTGGTTGGTTTCTGCCCGTTACTAAATTGTTTATATACCGGTCACGTGAATATATTGAACCTACACATTAATAGGCCAAAGATTGATCACAAACTACTATTGAATAGAAAACTACTATAGGGATATGGTAGAAGAGGAACGTAAGTTTAGTCATTGATACCCACAAGAATTGAAGCTTGTTGTACCCTAATAGCTATGATCAACTATCGTGGAGCAACGTATCGTAAACCCTGAAAGGATTCTTCTGAGAGACAAATTCTTCTCGAGATTAATCAACAACTCCATCTTATTGTATGTACCGTATATGTATCCTCCACATACTTTTGGCTAACTCGAATAGACAAACTGGAAAATTATTTGTAAAGAACTACATATCATTCTACGTCCCAACTTTGAACAGCAGTATCTCTTAGAATACAAAATATTCTACAAATAAAACATTTTAACATCCCATACTCCTT
This sequence comes from Hemisphaericaspora xylofermentans, assembly GCA_002105455.1. Classification (NCBI taxonomy): domain Eukaryota; kingdom Fungi; phylum Ascomycota; class Pichiomycetes; order Serinales; family Debaryomycetaceae; genus Hemisphaericaspora; species Hemisphaericaspora xylofermentans. Next base: position 124,685 of record NDXA01000017.1, on the reverse strand, counting down.
TTTGAAACCAATTGAGCTTTGCCTTACTCTATATATCTCCATCGTAGTAATACTTTTGGTCTTTCTTTAAAAAATAGAGAGAGAGAATATTAGGTGAAGAATTATTGAAGTTTGGATGTGAAGCTCTTTGTTACTGTTTTGTTAATGTTTGCACTACCCAATTGAATGAAAAAAATCATAGAAAATTTTCATGAACCATTTGGCGGTAAATATAAACTGAAGCATTGAGCTATTCAACTAGGACGGTTTCTTTCACCCGGAATATCACAATGTTGAACCATACAAGAAGAACTCTTATACAAGGGTCCAAGAGATTTGGAATTAGATTTAATTCTTCTAATAACAATGGTGGTGAACAAAAGGATTCAAGTGCATTCTTGACTGACATTTTCAAGAGAATGGAACAAATAAAACAGGATCACGAACTTAAGAAGCCACAGGAAACAACTAAATCCCAACCTAGAGATAGAAGGCGTTTTAAATCAGCTGCTCCAATGACTGCTGATAATAATGCTATCGAAATTGCAGATCATCCAATGAACGTCAATGCATTAAGAGTCAGACATAGGGTAGAAGGAGACGAGGGATCTAGATTAAGAAGACGTCCTAATAGAATGCCATCATCTAAAATGGTTGGTGGAAATGGACAAGTCCAAAGCGGGGAAAGAACTCCTCCCTTCAGAAGAGATGTAGAAGGTGGAGATTTCGGAGAAAGAAGACAACCATTCAGAAGGGATCGTGAAGGTACGCAATTTGAAGCTGGTGAAAGAAGAAGACCATTGAGAGGAGATTCAGAACAAGGTCAGGAACAATCAAGATACCAACAAAAAGAAAGAAGACCAAGACAACAAAGAGAAAATACCAACGGTCGTGACAGAACAACCGAAGGTGCAGAAGGCGAAAAAACTATAGCACCTTCAATTGAAAGTCAACAACTTGTTCCTACCCCAACTCGTCGTAGTGTAAATGCCGAAACTTTCTTCTATGGTAAGATTCCAAGCTCCAATGCCAGTATTTCTGCTAGAGTAGCTTCTGTTGCTAAATTATCTTTAGAAGATTCTAAATATCCATATTTGTTACCAAGACATATAATTGAATCTGCTAAAGCTCCAGAAGAAGGATTGAATCCATTTGTTTTACAAAAGAACTGGTCATTAGAAGTCGATGAAACTAAATTAGCCGAAAGAGTTAATCATATGGTTCTTGGTGAGTTCGAGGGTGTAGATACCAAAAATGCCGAAGATAAGAAATTGGCAGAAGTTACTAGTGAAGCAATTAATACCAATGGAAGTTTGGACATTCAACAAAAACAATTAATGTTCGATCTTGTGAATGGAAACATTAGACCTAGAGACCTTTTAAAGGATGCTCATTGGAATCAGAAGTAAGATTTCTCGTGTATATTTCTCCCTTTTTGTAAATAGCTGCAAATTTTATTCATAAAATTAGTTACGCGCTGTCTGTGCTAATCTTGTTCATATTGTCGAATATCCCAATATGGCACCTATCCATCAAAATGTTTCTCGAAAGGCAACGTAGGGTAAGCAACTTAATAATATATGTGTTGTTATAGAAAGTTCAGCAATTATGCGAAGTGAAGCGATTATTAAAGAGCGATTCTACTAGGACAATAACCCTATGTTTGTGTGAGCTTGACGATTTCTATAATCTTGTTTGTCGACAGAATAATAGGTCTAACAAAAACTCAATCGCCAGACTTTGTTTTTGAAAAAGTTGCAAATATTTTCTTTTGATGTGTAGACTTGCGGAAAAGTAGTACGCAAGTTGCAACAAGAACGGATAAATTTAAACTTTTCTTGAAATGTTTGACCGAATTTTGCGGAAAAGGCTTTTTTGTCAAACATTTTATCAGTTGAATGGAATGTGGGGCATGAGACCAAGAGTAGACTCCGAATGCCGAATTCTTAATGCTACCATCACAATACGAGGAGAGGTTGACATAACAGAGATGTTCTACAGTAATTGGGGTAGTGGATATAGAAGAATATGTCATTTCCTTCAAAAAACAAACGGATCTTTGCCCACAGAGGAACGAATTCAGCATTGATGGCCAAGAAAACACTCTCATTTCCTAAAAATGTGGTACGATTTGTTATACCACTTCAAGCTGATAGTTTACTTCTAGCAACTTTGTTAAGGGGAATTGCGGGAATCGGTTTTAAGGTTTCCTGTGGAGTATAAAGTGCTTCCGAATTTTTCTTGAAGAAAGTGAAAGGAAACGTACACAAAAATGCGGAATAATCCTCCGCATTCCCCCCCTCCTTTTTTAGTCATATGGTAGCAAACAAAGAAAATACGGATTGGGTTTGCGCTTCTATCTAATCTCCAGCCAATCTCTAATAGAGACAAGGGAAGGTTTTACAAAGACAATTATAATTACTAAACACTAACCATAAAAGAACTTTCTCTGCTTGCGCTCTATTGACCATTGTCATGGGAACAGAATAGAACAAGCCAGACCAAATGTCTACAACGAAAGGAGTGGTTTCAAATTCACAAATGAATAATAATTATAATAATATTAGAATATTAACTAATAAGCTGATGAAGAATTGAATCAGACATGCAAAAGACAATCTAGAAAAGACATTGACTATGATAAAACAACCGTATAAGACCAACAACCCTGATATTGAATAAAATGTACAAAAACCATGAATACCTTAAATAAAAACCGTTGAAGCGTAAACGAGGATTCTCACTAATTAAACCTCACTCTCTGAAGTATATAATACTAGGTTATAATCTACTCATTGCCAAAAGTGGACTCCTGTGGTGGCACAACTTCCTTCTCCGAGCGAGAATATATTAACACGAGGACACTCATTGTACTTTATTAAATCTTATTAAATAGACTTCTTTGGCTAATAGTACCTTTCGTAGATGTTGAAACGTCATTAGATATAGATTCTTTGTATGATAATATGAAAGGAAGGGTTGTAGAAACTGCTAAGTATGCTAATAATAAAGGAGCAGATGATTTAGAAGGACGCTTCATATGAATACTGTACATGATTGAAATTGTTGATAGTTGTTTTAATGTTTGGATAACGAGACTAGATACTCTAGGGCTACGCAATGAAAATAAGGAAGAATTTGAATATTTATAAGGAAAATAAGGTTGTGACTTAAAGAGTCAGATGGTGCAATATCTAAACCACATTTAAACTATGGCACTAAATAATACCGCATAAAAAAAATCAGATCATTTTTTTTTCCATTTGCAACAAGTTCCATTTTTTTTCTCTTTATTTCCGCCAAGCATTTCCGAAAATGGTAAACAAAGAGGAAAGAAACGGAAAAGAAAACCGAGCCAATAATAAGAAACCCCCCCCCCGAGTGGCTTGTTTGTTTACACATGCATTATTAACCACTTATTAATAGTTACCAATCTAATGTCTATGCAGAGACAATCCCCACCTTGCCCCTCCCCACCCAAAATTGTTCCGTTTGGCTTACGATACCGTTCGCAAACAATCTCTGTTGGGAATGAACTCGTCTGTTACATAATGATTTTGACATATCCGCAATATGGCGAACTCATACATCGTGAGTCACATATTTTTACATGGACGATTTATGAGAAAATTGAAGCCTCTTTTTTCTGACCAATAATAATCGTTCTTTTAGTAAGCAACTATTACGGTTCTTATATCTAAGAAAATCGGAATAAAGCTCTAGAAATAACTTGAGTAGTCATCTTTATGAGAAAAGGATGTACATTAAATGGGATCACCAATTGCTGTCGCGCACAAACTATACGCAATATTGAAAGGAGTTTTAGTATATTTTGGCTCTATTCCGAGAAACGGGCTGGTTCGTTCTTCTTTCTCTCATGATTGAACATTGAACCAAGAACCGAGATATTTAATGGTATTTGAGGTAAGGCATGCGAAGCCCTGTTTGACAATTACTAGGTCAAGTGAGACTAAATCGAGGCTTTCTGGTCTCGGACAAAAGTAATGTTTGTTGTTTTAAATGTGAACTAAAGATTTCGCTTAATGTTTACCTCTTCACAGTAACACCGAAATACAAACAAAGAAAAAACATATACGGTTCCGTGTTCTATTTCTTCGTTTTCTTAGGTGTTGCACAACCCCTGGAACATAGATATACATATGCGGCTTGTCATATTTTCATTGGTTGCAATAATCAGGGGTAAAAATCACAACTTATGTCAGTTGGCCCAGTTTGATATACGAGAAACGATCGTATAGGATTTAAATTCGTAGTACTAGCTAAATGTGGTATAAAACCCAAACTTGCATAGAACGTCCTTGATCGCTCGATTGCCAGAACTAGGTACCAATTCCACGTTTCCCATACTCAGTCGTTGATACTTATACTGTTGTTGCAGTTGAGTATATCGCTGGATATGTTCATGGACCCGTAGTTCTCCAAATGGTAATGGAGCCAAACTGATGTTAACCCTTATTTTTGGCCAAATCATTGTTCACCAAAATTGTAACTGATAATGGTAATGCTTTTAACTGACTCTAAAGATCTAGCTGATTCTTATGACCTAAAAGTAAACCCTGCAGCCACCTACCACCCAAAATTAAATGGCTCGTCGAACGTGTTAACGCGTTGTTAAAGAAGCAATTAAGACTTTCCTCGAACAGGAGCCAACAAACTGGGTTAAATAGAAGCTATTTATACTTACCACACACCCACCATTTACAAACTCACTCCTTCTCTCTTGCTACAGGAGTTAGATACTTTTAGAAACGGTTTATCTAAACAGATTGTCAGTCTAATTAAAACCCCAACAGATGAAGAGGGGATGGATATAATCTCTGAACATCACGACTTAGACCACATTCGATTACATCAATTGCTGATACTTCAAAACAACCGCGAAGAACATACTGATGTGAAATAAAGAATAGCCTCAAAAAAATTTTAGCTGAACCATATGGGAAAGTTAAATACTTTCACCAAAGGTCAATGGGTATACACGAAAAAACATAATAAGAACAAGTTAGAGGCATATTGATGAACCGTTTCTGATTCTTGAAGAACTGCCAAAAGGATCTTACAATTTGAAGTACAAATTTAGATGATTTCATCAAATTGATGAAGGAGTCTAAATAATGATTTCTTTTGTAACGAGAGGTCCTCTCTTCAATGACCGAAGAACCTGCCTTGAATTACTTGCGGAATTTGAAGTGCGTTTTAATCTGAAGTAATGTTCATTGTTAAATTGTATTATTAAACGAAACACTAATTAATGACACTGTAAATAAATTCTAATCTTGTTGAACCTTCGCGTAACTCGGAGGTCTTAATCTTCTATTAATATACTGAACCAACCAAACTGGAACCAAACTTAACAGTAAAATAACTGCCGTTTGCCAATAATAATTCACCGAATTAATGTACTTTAAATCAAAATAATCTTGCAAAAAAGGAATTGAACCAATATAAATCAAAAATGTTATAATAATAGTTGCGACCATTACTCTATTCCATTTATAAATGGATAAAGCCACCATAATCAATTCATTATATATCAAGCATCCAAATGATAAGGTCACCATAGTGTTAAATTTACTTTCTTGCAAGGTTTGAAAATATTGTGATATCAATTGAATTGTTGAACCTTGGAATAATGATATTAAAATCCAAACAAAGAATGTTTTGTATGACAACGATTTTCCCAAAGTCAATTCCTCATATAATTCAGGATATAACTTGGTTAAATGTTCGTCAATATCACAATCTAACGTCAACGAGAATACCGGAGCCATGGTATATATAGTTGAATACCCAACTAATAAGAACCCTTGATATAAAGCAATAGGTTCAAATTTTGAACTGATCGAATATACAGCTTGTGCGACGGAAACCAACAAACCACGATGAATCACAAATTGACCCAATTTTGCCGACCGTTTATACGAATTTCTACCATGCCATAACAACAACTTGGATAAATAACAGAATTGGTCAATACTAAAATCGGCAGCCAATGAAGCATGTTTTCCTTCCTTCCCAACAATGCCTACACCAACATCCGCACATTGAATCATCGAGACATCATTACCACCATCACCAATACAACATACTCGCTTACCTGTTATTTCTCTAATTATAAGCGCAACATCAGCTTTTTGTTGTGGAGAACAACGACATGCAATTACTGTTGGCAATTTAAGAACCACTTCGAAAAATTCATGTTTGAAATAGTTCATGTACGTACCCAATGATTCCCCATCTATCAATAAACAAGCGTGTTTGTTAATTTTTAAATACTCTAATTGATTCATTGCCATATCAGGATGTGATAATTTTGTAATTTCATGAACATATTGACCTCGGGAAATTAATCTTGCACTAATACCGACACATTTTGCTGTTTCGACTTTATCACCTGTCAACATCCAAATCTTAATACCAGCATTCCTTAATAATTCAATTGACGTTTTGACATTGTCCTGTAACTTGTCTTCCACACCTGTCAATCCCAACAATTCCAAATCTTGTTCCAAATACTGATTCATGACTTTTAACATAATGGCTTCGCGGTCATACATAGACAATGATGCTTGCTTGTATTTGTTAACAAAATCTTCATATACATGCGCAGTCAATTTCTTTTTCCCAATGATTAACGTACGCAACCCTTCACGAGCCATATTTCCAGTTTCTTCATCTAGCCAATCATTTGCGTGGACGATCTTGGACATGACAGTGTCTGCACCTTTTTGCATAAACATGATTTCATCACGAGTACTGTCCTTGACAATGATACCCATTCTCTTAGTTTCGGAACTAAATGGGAAATTGTATAATATTTCAAAATCGATTAATTTATTGGTATGTGCGTGTAATAATGTAATCGAGTGTCTATCCCTTTTAAAAAGTTTCAATCCTACCGATTCACAAAACTTAACTATGGCAATTTCATCAGGTGAGGCGGCTTGGTATGTAACTTCTGAAGTGCCTGGAACACCAGAAGCTTCATCCTCATCTTCGTACGTTGGAGTAACATTGTGACACAAGGCCAATGTTAATACTAGTTCACTTACTCGACTACTCAAATCTCTCTTTTTAGATGACAAAGCACCCGATCCGACAGGTTTCGAATCAAGGTACGACAATAAATTATTCACATATTCGATAACAAGATCAATAGTATCATTGGTATAACTGACTGTACCTAAATGTAATTTCTTCATTTCCATATCATTTTGGGTCAAAGTGCCAGTCTTGTCACTCAATAAATATTCAATACGCCCCAAATCTTCAGGAATCGTTGATGTTCTAACAATGGTGTTCGATATTTCTTGATCTTTTTCAATTTCTGACGCATAGACAGATTTAGCCAAATCTAAGTTAACTCTTAACGAAACTGGAATAATGGAACTGAACAAAATTAAGAATCTCATTATATCGATATACCATGTTTTCTTTAACGGAAACCCAGTCGCTAGTACCAAAACTACTGACAATATAAACACCACAAAACACAAGATCTTAGAAAGCTGGTTAATTTCTAATTCCAATAAACCAGTTTTTACCCCTGTCATCGTTGTATTCATTGCTTGTCTAGTTTCGATCCCAGTGTATACAATCATACCGATAGCTGTACCCGAAGCTAATACAGTGTTCGCCCATAACGTTTGATCAACGGTCAATGGGAAACTTTCACTATCTCCAAGAGAACTGGTAGATGATGGGTGGTATACTAATTTCCCGTTAAAGCTATGAATTGATTTTGATGGATTACCCACAATTACAGAAATTGTTGAAATTAAACTGGTAACATTATCCATCTTTTGTGTTGCATTGCATGCAATTCTCAACTTCCAATCGGTTTCACCATCCAATTGGTCAGTCTTAATAAATGATTCTCCAGTATGATCTGAAGATTGTAATAAAACCATATCTGCCGGTATTCTTACATCTTTGTGTAACCTAACTAAATCACCAACACGTAAACTTCTGGCCGCGATTAACCTAGGTTCATGGGTTAAGGAGTTAGGTGAATTTCTATTCAAGACTTCGTACAATTCACTATTTTGCTCTTTGTCACGACGTCTTCTAGCAATATCATCACCGGCTTCTTTCATCATTGTCACAGTTAGAACAAATGCCAAGGGAACGATATAGGAAGATAAATATCCTATTCTCAATTGAGGGATGATTTGGGATAATGCAACAATTAAAAAGTACAAATTAAAGAAGAATTTGAATTGCTCATACAAAATAATCGGAATAAATGTGATTGGATTATATTTTGCGTTTGAAATTGCATTAGTTGGATAGATATTGTTTGCCTTTGAATTGGTAGACTTGGCAGATATATAGCGTTCACCAAAATCGTGATTTGCCAGAGTGGTTGATACAGCATTGCTATTCCTTCGAAAATCCGAAGCCCCAGACAGTCTTAATCTCTCTTGATCTAGTTCTCTTTTGGCAATATTGAACAAGTTGATCGATCTTCTAAGAAATCTTTTGAATCTGGAAGATACCGATCTGGCCGCAATGTTGAGCGACGATGATGAGGAAGATGTTGATAAATTATCACGACGATGAAATGAATTATTAATTAAAGGAGAGTTGTCGTCACTGAGGTCATCGTCTATATCCAGTGAACGTATTGTGTTGAGTTGTATTGCTAATGAACCCTGTCTGGATGGGTTGGTGTACTCAGTGTAGTTAAATAAATTATTGGCAGCGCTATTCAACGCCCGATCAAGATCTTCAAATGAGTCATCATCACGATCTGTTATAAAGGAATATCGCCTTGATGATGCTGACATAGTATCCTCCTATGTTTAAATTAGGCTAGTCAAATGTATACTTGTCTAACCAAATTGTCCTTTGTTGTTCACCAAAATGTCAGAGTATGTTATAGGTTCAAGGCTTGTTAGCATACGTGATTTTTTTTTTTTAGTCTCAAGATTTAGGGAATGCGTGTCCAACACACCAAAAATGTGATGTGTTTATGGTCGAAGTACGCCTAGAACTGTTCCCATGCACTAAAGCGATTTTGATTGTTTTTGATAATAGTCCGCTGACAAGGTTGTGCTATTTTTAATTGCTGAAAATATTTTCAACTCAAATCTATTGAGATGATTGCATAGTCCAGTAAAACTAGGAGTCTAATGAAGAACAAGTTCACAGGTTTTGCAATAAGCTATGGCTGAGAGTAACAAAGAGAGATGCGAGAGCGATCTTTGTGAAAAGTATGATGTAGTTCGAGCATCCAAATATAGATCGTTTGATAACAGTTTATTTGTGTGTGTAATGCTCCGAATATATATAGAGGATTTGAAAATGAAACATACATCTATTGTTTATATCTTCTATCTATCAAAGGTAGATTAGCAACCAGTTCAATGTATACCTCTAGCTAACCACTATATTGGCTTATCACCTTTTAATTTCAATTGAAAAATCTCTTTCCCACTTTTAAATACCAACTCATTCTCGTCAAGTACTACGATAGAGCTCTTTCTAATTGCTTGATATAGGGTAAATGTTTTGTCTCCAGAGGGATCAACAACTCCAATGCTCATGGAATCCTTTGAAATAAAAAGGAAATATCCATCTTTCTGCATCACATGTCTGGTCCGTGAAGGGAATGTTAGAGATCGGGTACTGCATAAGGTCTTCCTATCTCCTGCAAAAACGGCGTATGTATCATAAACCAACAAATACGCGTTGGACTTCTCATGTAATTTAAAATCTGCGAGCGGAGTAGCATATGGATCGAAAGATTTGAGTTTAATACTTTCTGTAGTGTATGGGATTGGGATTGGATACGAATTAAACACCTTTCCATAAGTGTAAAATTGATTTTTAGCACAGATTGTATAATCTTGTTCGTGACATTTTATGGCATTGCATTCAAAAGGAACGGAGAATTCTTGAACATTTGCAATATCCCATTTCCTTGTCTCTTTTGAATACAAAGGATGTATAACCCGAAATTTAGTACCTCTACTCAAAAACCTTGTCTTACCGCAAATGATAACGGGCTTCCCACTAAAGGTCCCAAGAGAAAAGAAACTGGTCTTCTTTGAAACACGGTAGGAGTTAATACTTCCTCTTCCATGATACTGGTCAACTAGTTCTTGAACGTAATATAAGATCAAGGTTCTATCTCTTTGGAGCACCAAAATATCTCCCATCAACTTTATTTTAACATTTTTAGCATATCCATCGAATGAGAGTTCTTCCAGCCAAACATCATTCTCTGATGATACATACAAGCCAGTCCAATTTGCCATGATGGCGTAGCGTTTTAAAGTACCATTTCCAAAAGTGGATACAACACAGGTCGAAGAAATGTCACTAAATAGGTTATACCATTCGGGATCGACAGATTTCACATCCTTGTTGCCATCGAACTTCCAACTTTCGTTTCGCAGACCATCCCATACGTTATGCACCGTGTAAGGTTCTCCAAAGAAAGTGCGTTGCGTTGAAGTTGTTGCCTTCGAAGTCTTTCTAGAAGATCCAAAAATTGTGGAATGTGATTTTGAATTCTCGTCAACCAAGTAGGAGCTTGAAATTGCAGATCTTCTTGAAAAAATACTAGTTTTTCTATTTCTTGATGAGGAACATGAGTTTGCTCGGCTTCGGTTAGAGTTGAAGCTTTCTCTCAGTTGCAAATAGTCTTGATCACCGTGTGAACTTTCGGCTCTAAATTCACTACCATTTGCAATCGATCCCCATGAATGACTACGGCCTCTACTGAATGATCTTCTCAGTCCTTGATCTGTAAAACAGGAGCTATTTGTATCCAAAGTTTTTAAGCTAGGAATCAGTCCATTTGTACATAGCGAACCTAGCGACCCCCTGCTGTTTAATCGTCGTTGAGTGTTTTCGCCGTAAATTCGATTTGGATCAGTTCTTCCATCAAACCGAGATAGATCCTTTCGTCCCTTGTGACATTTCCTCACCAACTTGCCAACTTCTGAAATTACCAAAAGCAAATTATCAGGGCTATTTTGTTCAAGAATAGAAAATCGTATTTTGTTAAGTCGTTCATGAAGTTGTGATGGATATACAAGAATAGTTTCTAAGAAATCTTTGACCTCATAATATTTTGCCAACTTCTCATCGTTGAGATGTTTCGTAGGAAAACCATACAACTTACTCAATTCAAGTATATTTTCATTGAGGTATGTATAAGGTGGTGTAAATCGTCTTGACCACCTCAAAAGCGCAACCGAAATTTCATCTGCATCATAAACTTCATCATCCTCAAACCCAATAGGCCCCTGAATATAAAAATCCCTACAAATCCTGTCGAATGTAAGTTCGAAATCTGTTGTCAGAATGTTAGACAATTCTGAAAACACAATGCTTTCCCATATGTTTCCAATCATTCTGTAACTATTTTCTGAAGCGAACGCATTTCTCAGAACAAATCGAGCGTGGTTTTCTATCAACTCCTGGATTAACTTTTTGGTCTTAACTCTAGCAAGAGGGGTTTCCAGTGGAATTTCATGCATAGGAGGGGAGCGAAAACACGTATATAGTGCCTTTAATTCGTGATATGGCACCTGGAAAATAAAGAAGATCACCCAAATAACCACAAATTTTAACACCTTACAGATAACTTGGAAGGTATGCAGTAGGGTTTCATTTCTCTTTGGTTCAGAGTTAGCTTTTGATCCATTGTGATTATTGATAAGACGCTCTGGATGCGGAGTTCCTGTTCTTTTTATTATATGCAACGAAGTACGTGAATTCCTCTGTACGGTTCCAGTGAAAGAGTTCGTTGTAGGTTTTGTTGCCTGACTGGATAGAGAGGACCGTGGTCGGAGAGGAACAGGTTTGTGTACTGTTCGCAGTGTACTGCTACTAATAGACGGGAAAATTTCGCCCAGATTGTCCATCGTGACAGATCTACGGACCTCTAAAGGATCCACTGCTGATGGTTTCCTTTGTAAAAGGCCAGATCCTGGTCTTGTAGATTCCAGCGGGTTTGAAGTGGAGCTTTTGCGGTTCAAAAGACCTGAATTACTTTCTCTGGGTTGCGAATTATCTGCATTTCGTGGGTAATATGGCGTGAGCACTCTGTGAATGGGATTATATTCACAAGGATCATTATTCGCAGTATACAGAACTCTATGAGGGGACTTAGAATTTCGTTCTTTTGCAGCAAGCATTATTTGGGACGGAGATTTCGATGTAGATGTAAATTCATCAGCGGCCCTATCTCAGGGAGTTTGGATTGCTAACAAAAAGTTGGGACCAGTATAAGTATGAAATATAAAATAGGTAACTCAGAAGCAAAGGAGTCCAATATATAACTGAGCGCCATGCTAACAGATCATTCATTATTATCACAATTTAGATCAACTAAAATTTTGAAAGGATCTATGGGCAGGTGTTTACTACTGGTGGCAGATACGAAAAGTCAAAAATTATTTTTAGTCTCAGCCATCCTTGCACTCAAAAAATAATTTCAAATTGGAAAGGTGGGGGGATTGTTTCATGCTTCACATTCAGGAGTGACCCACGATTTGCAAACATTTCAGACTGAGCGGTGGAAGATATTAATTACATATTGTTCTCGGGCAATCTTACGGAGAAATCACTCGTATAAGCGTTGGATTAACTTCTGAGGGTTGATGAGTGAACAACGGAATTGCCGATATCACCAGTACACCTTACCAGTGATTTGTCATCGTTCATTTTGCAAAAGCAATAGTAGATCTAGTTTTGTTCATTTCATCGTAGAACTGAAATAGATGGCCGTCGTAGTTCTCGTTTGTAACATACTTTCAAACATCGAAAACCGAATATCTTCCCAAAACATTGAAAACCGTATGTAATTCAAAACACATAATCAAGATAACGCGACTTGTATTGTGAATTTAGCAAACAAATGCCACTCCTTAGAATATTTCAAAACACAAATTTTAGCTTTGTGAGCAGCCAGATGAAGGGAGAAGATTAGTGGCAGTCACTGACTTTTGCCAGATTTGTCGTCCATGACGTACCCCTAGTTATTTCAAACGACGAGAAAGTTCCAATCTACATTGAGATACTGTGTCTGACTGAGGTGTAAATACCGAAAGAGTTAGCGGGGTGCCGTGGATTAACATGCGGCCAGCATAGGGATTGGCAACGGAAGCCGCTAGAGCTTTGTGGAATGAGACGATATGAGTGGATAAGATTAATTGCTATGGATGTTTATTCAAGTTGATCTATTCAACAGTAGCAATCAGTTTCCTTCGTAACGCATTAGGTATTTATGTTGTCCTAATGGTTAATCCACTGAATGTATTCCACTTTAAGTATTTAGGGATTCGATTAATTAGCTTCTCCGCACACAAGCAGGGTTCTGACAGATCTCTCTAGGACCTTTCTTTGCAACTGCTGATCACCAGAAGCCTAACGGTTCTCTAACATGTTAGACCAAAAGGCCAAATTCGTGCCTGTCATTGAACTATAAACACCACGCATAGGTCAGTAATATCTCTAACATTAATCTTGTGAGATTTTCAAATTATTTTAAGTATCTCAATGCATCTGCTAGGATAAAATTTAAAGTTTCGTAGATCATCAACTTAATGATAATTTGCGAACGGGGAATTTGAAAAGAGTTAATCTCGTTTATTACAATAAGATTTCTTCAGTATCGTTTAAAAACCCCATCATTATTCAAAAAAATATAAGCATGGATGACTCGACAGGAATATTTAATACCATTGTGGTTATATATCATCAGTAATGAAGTCCGTTTTCCTTATCTATCACCACACACCTTTTCCTGTATATAGCAAACAAATTGCGCCGCATCTTGCTTTCACATTTTTTCGAAATTTATTTGTGTCATCAAGAAAACTCGGCGCCAGTGACCCGCACATGCCTGAGACAGCTTGGAGTAATTAAAAAGGGATTAAAGATCAAAATATCACTACAGACACATAGAAACACTAGACAAAATGCTGAAGCCAGCAACATCACTTCTTTCGTCTGACGACGATTCTCAAGAATTGCTAGCTATTAATGCAGCTACCATTTCGACCAGGTGTACTCCTGAACCAGAAAGTTTAGGGTCTAGTGGTCACCATTATTTAGACAAATTGGCACAATTATCACAACAGCAATACGAAAACACAAATTCAAGTCTGAAGAAACTTGCCCAATTTTTAAAGATTAATTTGCTAGGATATGATAATCAATTTGAACAATTTGTAATAAACAATGAACCTAGTGATTGTTCATTAATTGCTAAGTATTGCAAGACCACTGAAATCAATTTGTCCAAGCAACCTACAATATCTGTCGATTCAGTCGCATTAAACACATTACATATACCGCATCCAATAGTGAATTTTATGAGAAATGAAGCAAATCAGAAAAGTGCAGAAGAATTAAATATTCTGCGAGAATTACAAGAGTCTCCAATATTAGTATTCCTACATGGTATGGGAGGACAAATGTCACAATTTGAACCACTTATGGGATTATTATCTCAATGTTCGGAAATAATTTCATTGGATTTACCAGGGTTTGGCAATTCAAAGATAAGATTTGATGACAAATATAAAATGATATCAGAAATCTCACAAGAAGACAGAAAGAAAATTTCAGGTAGCATAGCTCAAATGTCATGGAAAGATTTTACAACAGATAATATTGCAAATATAATTTATGAATTCATTATTCAACAAATTCCATCAGATAAGAAAATTGTCTTGATTGGTCATTCAATGGGTACTCATTTGTCAATTAAAGTGGGCCAAAAATTACCTAAACTGAAGGTTGAAGGATTGATATTGTTATCACCTCCTGGATTGCACGATGATATACATCCAGTACACCCTAGTGAGAAACGGCAGTACAATATTCTTCACATTTTCCAAATGTTTAAATATATACCATGGTTGTTTGACTACTTTAGACTGTGGGATAGATTGGAGGGATTACTGAGTGAAAGCGTAACCAGACAGCTAACTCGAGAAGGAACCAATACCACGATATACAATAAATTACGTCAATTAAGATGGAATCTTGATATAGATTCATTAATAGTGTTAAAATGTGCCAAGGGGTTCAAAAAGGCGACCTTATCTGACTTAATTTCAGTGATTGAGAAATTCAATGATAATCCGCAAGACAAACACACATACGAAAAGACTTTATTAATATGTGGAACCAATGATCAAATTACACCAATTGAAACTATTTATCAAATTGATTGTTTCTTAACCACAAGTCATCAAAATCGAAGAGTTTCTTCCATTATCGAAATCAAAGATGTTGGACATTCGTTATTATTAATCAAACCTGAATATATTTGTGGAATGATCTTGAATCATATAGAATCAAAATTCCCACAACGATTACATTTATCGCCATCATGGGTGCTACAAAAGAAAGCATTGATATCAGGAGATAAATGGGGATTAAAGAATGAATTAAAATGGCAACTGTTAAAACCAATATCTGATAATATCACCAGAAAGAATGGGAGAGATATTGCCCCCTTATTGGGAATGAAGACTTTACGAGAAGGAGATGCAAATCACTCTCCTTTAATTCTAGAAGGCCACTTTTACAACAGCAATGGAGAGCATACGTCGGACACACCTCAAGGTAATCTAGTTGCGATAATAGATATTTCGGCAGATATTCCCCCATACAACCCCAAATCATTCAAGATCATAAAATACTATAAATGTGCCACAGTTTCGAAAGTATCACCTGATCAAGTGGCAATTCGAAGATTCATTCAATTGGTCGATGATATCCTTGGTTCCACAGATGTGACAAACCCATTAATAGCAGTACATTGTCACTATGGATTCAATCGAACTGGATTTTTGATTTGTTGTTATTTGATTGAAGTATTGGGATGGTCTGTACAAGAGGCAGTTGAAGGGTTTAAGGTGGCAAAACCACCTGGAATTAAGCATCCACATTTTATTGATGCGTTGTATGTTAGATATGAAAATAATTAATGATTAGTACTAGATTTTAGAAATATAAAATTATAAGTAATTTTGTTTACAAAGAACAACTTAACCTTGATTGATTTTTTGAAATATGATTTCGAACGTAATCTTAAATTGAATAGACCTAAAAGGTAGAAGTAGCGGAATTTCCAAGTATCTTTTTGTAGGTCTGATCTGGGAATAAAAATTCACGTCTAGGGTTTGAAAATTGACCTGAAAATGTGTATGCATTGTATTTTATGTCAAAGTAAGTTTACGTTTTATTTGGTTCAGATACAGTCAGGTACCAAGGTATGATAAAAATTTCCTATTTGTAGGGAGTTGCGAGCGTAAAAAGAATAATTACTACAGTTGTGTGACCTGATCCAATAGATAAGAGAATTTAAGGTTGCTTTCACACTAAAGTCTAGATGTGCCAGATTCAAATATTTTCTAGCGGTCGTTGGTAAAAGATGTCTCAAGAAACTGTGGGGGCCGTCTCTAGACATGGTTTAAATTAAATGGATTGTTTCACAATAGCTTACCAAAGTCAAAGGTCTTGTGAACTAAGACAATAGTGTTCTAGTACCTTGCACCTACTCTAGCGTTTATTGCTCCATTATCGAGAATCAATTATTGACCCTGGAGTTGTATTAATCTATAGCAACAAACAGGGTACAATAACCTAAGATACGCTCATAAGCAAAAAACAATAAGAAGCAAAATTAATGATCGCGTGACTATTGCTGTAAGCCTGCGGCGTAAATTGAAATACCTCTAACATTTGTGAGGAGACCAAAATAATGTCAAGACTGATGTCAAGTATCGCGAGTTGGATCGAGGGAAGTAGTTGTGCCCCACTGTTCTGAAACGATTCTAGAAGCAAGGTTACTTAAATATGAGAAAATCTTTGTTAGAATTTAGGCGTAAAGTGATTATGAGCTATTCTGCGGTTAAAAATAACAGAACGAAAAACACATTCGAAACATGATAAACTTCATACATGTTTATGCAATTCAATTTATGAATCAAGCCAGATTTCAATTGGAAGCAGGGTTAAGGTTATTGTTCTTAGTCCCGTCGTCTAAATGAATTGACGTATAAAATAAAGTATGAATGAGTGATTAGAAGTTCTTTGTTTTTAATTTTTATTTTTTATGTTTATGTTTTATTTTTTAGTTATATTTCACTTAAAAATTAAATCAAAAGAAAATTAATATTTATTTAACGAGAATTCTAACCCATGTGCTCTTTGATTTTCTTTTAGTTTACTCATCATATAAATTACTCAATCTACCCCCTTTTGCAACACATTTGTATCTACAAGCTTGCTTATCATTCGTTAATTATCCGTACCTAAACAAGGAGGAATAGAAACTACTTACGTAAATGAAGTTTGCTGAATCGCTAAATGAAGGATTAGTACCAGAATGGCAAGATCAATATGTTAACTATAAACAAGGAAAGAAATTAATTAAATCTTTGCTAGCCTATCGTGAAGGAAGTGATGCATCTAGAATTGCTTCGCGTTCCGATGTAGACACAACTCCCTTACTAGAAGCTCAAGCTGAAGTTGAAGAAAGCACAGGGCAAGCACATACTCAATACATCACTGATGAAGAACCTTCTAGCGGGTCTATGGCTAGGGTAGATTCAATACAAAGGAAAGCTAAATCAAGGCGACCTTCTTTTTTCAATTCTATTAGACAACTTAGTTTGAAATCAGAAGGCCACAGCAAAGAGGAACACGAAGTATCAGATATTGATAAGTTCAATAAATGGTTAGAGCTTGAAGTTGAAAAGGTAAACAAGTTCTTCATTGAAAAGGAGCAAGACACTTATGAACGTTTCTTATTACTCCAAGATCAACTATATCAATTAAGAGATCATAAAACATATATCGTTAAAGAGAAATTTAAGCATCCAACAAGTATCAGTTCTGATGCATCAAGCGTAATTCCAAAGTATAGCTCAGCTGTAGCGAAATTAAAAACAAGATTTGCCTTGACAGGATTAAGTCAATTTGAACTACCAAGTCTACCTTCAACAACGTTCTGGCATAAACTAAGACACCATAAAAACAAGCCAAACACCAGTATTGCATTACACAGACAGAAGGAACAACCAGATATCAACTACATTGAAAACAGAATTAGAAATGGATTAATGGATTTCATTGATAATTCAGAAACTGAAGACCAAACTTCTGATACACAATCGGAAGAAGACTTGGGTATACCTACACGATTTTCACCACCTCAGACAGAAAACCAAATTAGAACATCTCAACGCCGTGATTATACCGTGAAAAAGCATCATTTTGGTGTACCGTACCACCATGCGCGTCGAGAATTAAAAGATGCATTGTTGGATCATTATCGCGCTCTCGCATTATTACGTGCTTACAAAACATTAAATCGTACAGCATTTAGAAAAATCACTAAAAAGTTTGATAAGGCAATGAAGAACACCAATGTTATGACTACATTTTTGGAAAGGATAGATAAAGAAGAATATTTCTTAACTAGTGATTTGGTAGATAAATTGATTGCTCATGTTGAAGAATTGTATCTTGCATTTTTTGATCCAAATTCAACTGATCGAAAGCATTCGCTTGAAAAATTAAAGAGTATTGCGTATGCATTAAACGTATCAGAAAGACCAAAACATTATTATACGGAATTTTTTTTCAGTGGATGGTCTATCGGTGTTGGGCTTCCAATGCTTGCTTTTGCATTATACGTGGCCTTGTATAAGACGATAAATGGAATACTCCCAGAAGGACGATATTTGCTTCAAATTTGGGCAGGATTTTTCTTGTTAAATTTGGCATTTATATTATTTGGAATCAATATGATTGTATTTGAAAAATTTAAAATCAATTACAAATTCATTTTTGAATTTAATATGGCAACGGTACTTGATTATCGACAATTTTGGGTACTACCAAGTTTTGCATTCATGTTTCTTTCCTTAATTGCCTGGTTCAGTTTTGTGAATTTCTGGCCTGATCAATTCGCTGGACGTGATTGGCCTTGGATCTACCTTGCTACCATGATTGTTATATTCATATGGCCAGGAAGACAATTTTATCATAACAGTAGAAAATGGTTACAAATCGCCTTGTGGAGAATCTTTTTTTCTGGTTTTTACCCTGTTGAATTCCGCGATTTCTTTTTAGGTGATATTATATGTTCCTTGACTTACACTATGGGGAATTTATCATTTTATTTTTGTTTATATGCTCATCATTGGAATGGCAGTTTATCAGGCAATCCAGGAAAACAAAATGTTTGTGGAAGTGGTAAATCTCGGTTAATGGGATTTTTTAGTGCTTTACCTAGTGTTTGGCGGTTATTACAATGTCTTCGAAGATATATGGATACTGGGGATTGGTTTCCTCATTTGGCTAATTTGGGGAAATATGGTCTTAGTGCAACGTATTATGCCACATTGAGTATTTATCGTATTGAACGTATTCAAAGCAATAAATCAGTGTTTATCTTTTTTGCCACAGTCAATTCGGTATATTGTTCCATTTGGGATATTTGGATGGATTGGTCATTGATGCAGCCAAAGCTGAAGAATTATTTGTTAAGAGATCATTTGTTTTATAAAAACCCAACATATTATTACGTGGCAATGATTGTAGATGTTATATTAAGATTTCAATGGGTGTTTTATGCATTTTTCAATAATCAAATCCAACAATCACAAGTTACAAGTTTTGGAATTGCATTTGCTGAGATTATAAGAAGATTTATTTGGATCTTTTTCAGAATGGAAAATGAACATTGTACAAATGTGACCTTATTTAGAGCATCTAAGGATACCCCATTACCTTATTCAATTAGTCATAAAGTGGAAAAGGCAATTAAAAAACTAGTTGACTTGAAGTATAGGAAGACTGTTACATTTGAACAAATCCCACCTCCAGAAGAGCCTACCCTTGAAGAAGAAGAGCATATGGAAGAAGAAGCAATTCCATACGGTCCAGTAATTGCAACTGGTAGAAGCCATCATTATGACGAAGAAGCAGGACTTGAGTCGAGATACTCAGAGTTGCCTAGGTTGCAAAGAAGAAAATCAACATTCCAATCTCTTAGTGAACATATTCCACATGCTCACATTAAGGATTTCCAAAGAAGACGTAGGTATGTGGGAATGGATGAGGAAAGTGACGATGAAGATTACGATGACGATGATCTGCGGTTACAAGGTAGTGGTAGGACTGAACATACTGACGATGAGAATGCATCTATTGCACTGGAATAGCCGTTTTGAGAAACGATATATTTATTAGTAAATAGCATTTTAGATTTAGAATAATGTATGGATTGTATTTTATGATTTTAGTTGTAATTTGATGGAATTTGATAAATGAGTGGAGAATTGATGCAGCAGTTTTGCAACCAAAATAAACTTTTTTACTACACACGACTGGAAAAGTTTCATATTTTCGGATCTCAGAGCGGTTCCGGCATTTCCCCAGAGAGATAGAGAGAGGAGTGAAGTATCTATTTATCTTAATATAACTAAGTTTTAAGAGGAACATGACATGTATAGATCACAATAAGTAGCTAACTCTATTGTATTTTTAGTGGAAGTGAGTAAAGTAACATTCCCCTTAGAATAAAATTGAAACATCATTTGTCATGATGTGACGTTTTAGAATTTTCTTGATTTTTTCCTTCGATTCTCCTCTCTTTCTCTGCCCATCCCTCGCGCGCCCCTTCACCCTCCCAACAATTTGACTCAATCCGTCAGGCAGTCAGATCTCAATCATTTTGAAATTTCCAACCAATCGAAAAATTAGCTTATCTAATCCAACCCATCTCTTTCTCATTTATTGTATCAAAATCTATAACTACATATAATGTCCGACATATTTAAACCAATTAGTGAGAACATTCACGCTACTCCCACCTCCCAAACCAATCCATATGGACCAAACCCTGCCGATTTCCTTTCCAACGTCGGAAGTTTTCAACTTATAGAATCCACATTACGTGAAGGAGAACAATTTGCCAATGCTTTCTTTTCTACCGAGACCAAAATTGAAATCGCAAAGGCTTTGGATGATTTCGGAGTTGATTATATCGAATTAACCTCGCCTGTTGCTTCTGAACAATCACGTCGTGATTGTGAAGCTATTTGTAAATTGGGGTTGAAAGCTAAGATTTTGACTCATATCCGTTGTCATATGGATGATGCGAGAGTTGCTGTGGAGACTGGGGTTGATGGGGTTGATGTTGTTATTGGTACTTCTCAATTTTTGAGAAAGTTTAGTCATGGAAAGGATATGAATTATATTGCCCAAAGTGCGATTGAAGTTATTGAATTTGTTAAATCAAAAGGAATTGAAATTCGTTTTAGTAGTGAAGATTCTTTTAGAAGTGATTTAGTTGATTTATTGAATATTTATCGTACTGTTGATAAAATTGGGGTTAATAGGGTTGGTATTGCAGATACTGTTGGTTGTGCTAATCCCAGACAAGTTTATGAATTAGTTAGAACCTTGAAGTCAGTAGTTAATTGTGATATTGAATGTCATTTCCATAATGATACTGGATGTGCAATTGCAAATGCATATACTGCTTTAGAAGGTGGGGCCAAATTAATTGATGTTTCTGTATTAGGTATTGGTGAACGTAATGGTATTACCCCATTGGGTGGATTGATGGCAAGAATGATTGCTGCTGATCGTGATTACGTTTTGAGTAAATATAAAGTGCATAAATTAAGAGATCTTGAAAATTTGGTTGCTGAGGCGGTTCAAGTTAATATTCCATTTAATAATCCAATTACAGGGTTTTGTGCTTTTACTCATAAGGCAGGTATTCATGCTAAAGCTATTTTGGCCAATCCTTCTACTTATGAAATTTTAAGTCCTGCTGATTTTGGTTTAACAAGATATATTCATTTTGCTAATAGATTAACTGGATGGAATGCAATTAAATCAAGAGTTGATCAATTGAATTTACATTTGACAGATGAACAATGTAAAGAGGTTACTAATAAGATTAAGAAATTGGGTGATGTTAGACAATTGAATATCGATGATGTTGATTCTATAATTAAAGACTTCCATGCCGATGTGACCACTCCCAGAGTTAGACCAGCCTCTGGCTTACCTAAAGTTCCTCATACGTTAGAAGGATTAGATGAATCCGAAGAAAAGAGATTGAGACTTTAAAACAATAACTTAATTAATTAAATAAATAAAGGTAATCCCAACCGATTCTGTTTGTATTTCGAAATATATAAATAACAGTGTAACACTATATACGAAGAATAAATACTATGATGTCGTTGGTATTGCAGCGTCGTTGCTACCATTACCTGGAATTGGGATCTTCTCCAATGGAATATTGATGTTCCTGAGTAATAAACACATTGACAAAACTCCAAATAGGATACTCATTGTTATACATATTTTAAATGATTTGAAATTCTTACCTGAATTAACAGATATACCTGAATTACGATCAACAAGATAGATGACTATTGATGTTGCTAAATTAAGTAAGGAGATTATTGTAAAAATTAGTTCAAGATTGGTGTACATGGTTGAAAATTTTTGTTCTAGTGGTAGTAATTATAAGGAAGTTGTAATGGTACAGTCTAAATAATGGGGTAATTCTAGCTGGTTTTATGGGGACAGATTTTTATTAAATAGTAGGATGGAAAATGCAATCAAATGTAATCTAGAATGTCATAAAGACGTTATATATTAAGGGAGGGAGTAAAGTTGGTTAAATGTATAAGTATATGTTTGTAGCCGAGGTCTCAATATAGATTACATTTGAGGGGGGGAAGTGGCTGGTAGATGTAGCTAACGGACTTTGATGATAATCTTAGGTTGTGTGGATCAGTAATATATTGTAGAATCTATGTTTAGTTCCATTCACATAGATTTTTACAATATAAGGTGATAAGTAGTTTGTTTGTATGTCAGAAAGGAAAGGAAAGGAAAGGATTGAAAGTAATTAACAAAAGATGGATAAATGTGAATTTAAATTTAAATGATTGAATTTTCTTTTCTTTTAATTTAACGTTCTTTTTGTGATTTTTTTTCTTAATTTTAAACACCTTTGTACTATGGTAACTTACTTAAAATGGATTAACTGACCTTTAAGAATTTACTTAGATAGGTACAACATATCATATCAATTATTCAATTGTAAATGTAGGCTATGTATGGAACACACACTGCCTTGAACAAATATACACGAGTTCATTTTTACATGTACTTTTAAGAAACGTTTAAGATCAAAAAGGCTTTTGCATCCAAACAAAAATAAGAATACAAGGAATTATTTATCTGACTTGATGGAACAATACAGTGGGCACGTTGTCCGATGATCAATTTTATCAATTTGTTTTATCTACGATTTCCCATGTTTTGCTACATGGTTCTCTTTGCTATGCTATATATAAATGTATTTCCAAATATTATCCCATTGAGAAGTATCAATTTATTGGGGAATATTTTCAATTGTTTTCTAGAAGCAGTTTTTTATGGGTTAACATGTTGCCTCATCGGGTTTTCAAACCCCAATTGTTATAAATGTCTCACGAGTCTTAAAAATTAGTTTTTCTTTGTTGTACCATAAAATACGGGTACTGCATATAATCCTTTTTTTCACTGAATCTTTTTCATCGCACGTTTAAAGGCATCTCTTCCTTCTCCATTGATAATAGAAGCAAGAGAGTGGGAGAGTAAACATACATCATGGCCGCTACAAATACACCAAATAATAAGAAACAAAATAGAAGAAGTAGAAAAAAGAGAAGAACTGAAGATTTTTCTTCATCTGAAGAATCTTCTTCTTCTTCATCAGAAGCATCTGAAGCTGAATCAGAGGCTGAAATGGAATTGGATCAACAACCATTAAAGAATAATAATATAAACATCGACGATATAGAAATAGATTCAGACGATAATGAAGAAGGTGCTATTAATTCTTCTAAAAGTAGAAGAATACCTGAAAACTTGTCTATACAACAAAAGCAACAATTACAAACTTTGCGATTGACAACTACTCCAGTATCCAATCTTACTAACAATGCTGCAGTGAAAACAATTCCTGATGCAACTAATATTAATAATCAAATTAACCAAACTAAAGCTGAATTAAACAATCGATATTTGAAATTAATGGCTACCGAATTTGAAAGTGATTTAGACGAATTAAGAAAAAAACCTGATTTTAATGAACATTCTTTAGTTATATTGGCAAAAACTTTACAATCAGGTGTGAATATGTTTGATCCTGATAGTTTGAACGGGTTATTGGGATGAGTGTTACCAACTACTGTTCCTGCCAAAAGGAAAAACCTATTCGAAAAGAAAATGGGAATGTATAGAGTGTTGCTGTATGATAGATTTAATAAAGGCATTAACGTGATGTGAATGAAATACTATAGTTGAGTAAACGTGAACTCATGGTACAGTGTAAGAAGATTCTCGTGGAAAGAATACTTCACTTGTAAGAGTTTGATCTGTAGAAGATTACATATTTATGACCTCTCATTTAGCATTTTGTTTGTTTATCAATATTTGAATATCAGAACATGGACAGTTGCTTTCATATTGTGTTTTCGTTGTCCTTGAGCTCCCAGGAAGGTTGTCAATGGACAGAGTAATATTAATACACATGGGGCAGTCGAAAGACAAAGCCGATTTTTTTGCATATTGGCAGTTTGCTTGCTAAGCTTATGAATACCACGTTGAAGCGGCTCAGCTTAAAAGGAAAATCTAAAATGTCTAAGCAGTTATTGTCAACTTTCTTTTTTTAGGGTTTTGGCTTTTTTTTTGCGACCAACATTCATACGCCGATGTATTTAGTTATTCGTTAACCCTGTTGACATGGGTGGTTATTAACTGCTTGCAGCGTTAATTCCATTAAGATAATAATGGTGTCATGACGTCATGTTCTTTAAGCTACTTTTGGTTTTGTGTGAACTTCGCGAAGGGCTTTTGTTTTAAATTTTGATTTTCTCCTTTTTTCAATTTTTGCCCGCATTTTAATCTTAAGCTTAATTCTAGTTGGAAACACAGTAAGAAGAATTCAATAAATCCCCCCTCCATAGAATTTGTTTATAAGAATCAGCTTCATTCACCCCTATATATTATTTGCAGTTTATTTAACCGTGTAAAACATATACTCAAATACAAGTAACCTGCATTAAAATATGCTGCTATCTGCTTCAACTCCTGCGGGAGGCACGGAACCACCACCTACCACACGCGATACCAATTACGATGAAAATTCCCATCTTCTTGGAGACAGGACCCCAACATCAAATCATGGATCTATTAATGAACAAAATAACACTTCCTCATCTCAGGACTATGAAGGACAAATGAAACCTCACGATCATGAAGAAGATGAAGAAGATGATTTATTACGTCCATCATCAACTCTAACAGAACAAGAATATGGTACTGCTATAACTAGGCCAGATAGTCAACCTCAAAGTTATAAACCAGGAATTAATGCTCCTTTTCCTCGGCGAAATTTTGTTGATATTAATGAAGATGCAGAAGGAGTGGATGATGAGGATGATGATGCTGATGATGATAATATGAGCAAGATTATAAAGCTTACGAAAAGGCCAAGTTTTATTTGGATTTGCACATTAGGTATACTTGCTTTTATAATTTTTCAATTAACTTTCCTTCCAAGAACTTCATTAGCAAGAGATTATAGAAGATGGCATGGAATTCGTCTAACTAAATCTGATGTTAAACGACGTTTCTTACAAATGACAGGAATTGGAAATTCACATAATAGTATAACCACTGAAGAATACATTGATAATTGGTTAGGAAATTTTACTAATATAAATTCTAAACATCCCACCAGTATGATTAGTGATGAAAATTTAGAATTGTTGGGATATGTTGAGAATCAATTTAAAGCGTTTGGATTCAAGACTGAATTATTTAGTTATGATGTGCCGAAGAATATGGATCAACCTCATAGCTCAAGTTTAAGATTATTGAATAAGAAAAATGGACAAGTTGTTTATGCTCCAGCATGTACTGAACCTGGGTTTGATACTCCTTCATTCTATGCTTTGGGGAAGAATGGTAGTGTTGTTGGAGACTATGCATTTGTTAATGAAGGATCACCCGAAGATTATTTGTTACTTCAAAGGAATGGCATTGACATCAAAGGGAGAATTGTGATTGTTTGCAGTAATTATGATTCTAAAAATATTACAATTGGTGAGAAGGTAAGTATTGCAGAATATAATGGTGCTATTGGATTTATAAATTATTTTGATTTCCCCAAGGCTTCAAATAATATCGAGAATGAATCAATGTTAAATGTAGTAATATCTCGAAATTTCATCTTTGATAATACGAAAATACCTGCTATACCGATCAATAAGAAAATCATAAAACCAATACTAGAAACATTATCTACTGAAAAACCTTCTACAAACTTTTTGAATTGGGAATATTCGCCCATTTCCAATTCACCGATGCAATTAGAATTAAACACCACATTTTCAAGACCTCCAACACCACGTACGTCAGCCTCATCCCCAAAACGTAAGTTAACCAACATTGTTGCATCAATCAAGGGAATAATGAACGACGCCGACGTCGTTATCGGTGCTCGCAGGGATTCATATACTTCAACAAACCCATTATCTGGACATGCAATTCTTTTGGAAATAATGAGAAATTATCAACGATTGGTGAAATTGGGTTGGAAACCATTACGTAACATCAAGTTTATTTCATGGGATGGATCAATTACAAATAATATTGGTGCTAGACTGTTTATTGAAGATAAAGATGTTTTCAATCCTAAAAGATCTGTTGTGGCTTATATTAACATTGATGGAGATGCTGTGATGGGGAGTAAGTTTGTGGTAGATGCACATCCTATGTTACTGAATTTATTACGCCATACCGCGAAATATATACCTATTCCTACTGATGCCATGTGTTTTAAAACTTTAAGTAACGTGTTTGAAAATGGTAATGTGAATACCGAAATTGTTAATGATGGTAGTGATGATGATGATGACGATGACGACGATGATGGATATACCTCGTTGCATAAGTATTGGATGCAACAGGATAATGCGACTATTAATAATATATTAGGTTTACCAATTGTCAACACTGAATCCTTACTTTTTCAACAACATTTAAGTGTCCCCATCATAAACTTAAAGTTTAGTAATGATCCAAAGAGAGATAAATCATTATATATCCCCAATTCCAATTATTATTCTCGAGATTGGTTAGTTAAACGAGAAATCGATGATGAATTATTGTTACATGGTCTGATGATTAGATATGTTGGATTATTGGCCATTAGTTTAAGCGAACATGAAGTTGTTGATTACAAAACTCATAGTTATTTCAAAAAAATCGGACAATTTTTTGAATTGTTTAAGGAAGACCATGAGGATATTCTTATGGGTTGGAAAGACCAACTTGTCCCAAGCTATTTAATTGGAAAATCAAATATATTATCAGACACGAATAGAGAAAAGATTAGTTTTGGTGGATTGATAAATGAAGTTCAATCATTGATTTCGAGAACCGTTGATCAATCACGAATTTTTGATGAATGGAATTTTCATGTTGAAGAAGGATTGACTCAAGATTATGCTTGGTATAGATATTATAAAAAATTGCAACATTTTGCACAGTTCAAAGTAAGTAACTATAAATTATCCCACTTAGATCGTGACTTGAAATTGAATGATCGAGATTATAATAATTACTTGTACAATGACGAAGGAATTAAGCTGAAGCATAATAAAAATAAACCATACTATTATGATTCAATCATATATGGAACATTGAAATTTCGTCCCGATGTAACTGACGAGTTTTTTAAGATGAAATGGAATGCAAGTACATTCACGAATTTACGTAAAGTTGTTAATGAAGAAGATTTTGAAATGAGTGTGAAATGGTTGGTGTTGATATATGAGAAGTTTAAGAGTTTAAATTATAAAATGACATAAAAAAGGATAGAAATCTGATTGGGTAAGTAAAATGACTCAATCAGAGAGAAAGGGAAAGAATGAAGGGTTTTTGTTACGAAATTAATGAATATTTTATATTTTTGTTTTATTATATTACTATATTAGGGATTCTTTATATAAATTCTAGTTTAAGATGTTTGATTTAGTTTTGAATGATATTTAGTTTATTAGTGTTCGGTTGATTTTTCCTTTTTTGTTTTGCAGCCAAAGAACGCGTCTATTCTTTTGCAACCAAATTTGAAGTGTCAACAACGAAGGAAGAGTTCCCCCATATAAACCAAAAGGAATATCATAACAACTCCTTATATGCTTCTTTTTGACATTGTATTAGTTCAACTAATCAATTAATGGAAGTACTTCAAGATAAATCAAGTGGTTTGCATACTGCTTGGATGTTGTCCATTCTCGGTTCAAAACGAAAAATACTCAAGAAGGAAGTGATTAACATTTCAATACCGGAGTTATGTCAAGAGTTAACAGATGTAACTAAGGGTCATAATTTCAAATATTCTTCCAACATCCTTCATGGAATTTCAATCATTTATAGATCAAAAGTGAATTATTTCCTACATGATTCAATATACATCCTGACTAGATTGTTAAGTATGCAAAAATTCATCATTAATACTATTGATGT
Source organism: Hemisphaericaspora xylofermentans (assembly GCA_002105455.1). Lineage (NCBI taxonomy): Eukaryota > Fungi > Ascomycota > Pichiomycetes > Serinales > Debaryomycetaceae > Hemisphaericaspora > Hemisphaericaspora xylofermentans. Next base: position 96,089 of record NDXA01000017.1, on the reverse strand, counting down.
AAATTTGCATAATCTTCAGACCCTTCCTCAAAAGCGGACGTTGGATAATGATCCTGCCTTTATTATTGAATTTGGCTTAGATCCTCCATTTCTAGATACTCAAGTAGAGGAAGAGCGTAATACAAGGAGAAGATTGGAACATCATAAAATAGATATGGAAGTCTCTCCGGAAATTGCGCTACTGGGTTTTGACAACAATTTTGATAATACTACAACTTTTGAGTTAGATGTATCTCGGCAAAGCACGGAAGATGAACGAATAAATAATTACTTGGAAAGATCGTTAGATACTAGAATGAATCAGGCCGATTTTGAGTTTAATCTGCAAGGTGAAATTATTGAAGATAGAGAGTACGAAGAAGAATTCCAAGAAGTTCAAGATTTTGAATTGGATTTGGAGAATGTTGAACCTCCCCAGGAAAAGGATGATGAAAATATTAGGACAATAATGAATGATTTCGTCCTAGAAGAAGAGGAAGCACCACAAGTTGATGGTCAAGGAGAAAGTACAGAGAGTATTACGAATGACCCCAATTTCCAGGTATCTACTTCTATAAATCAAAATACCAGTGTCGAAAATAGTGTGTTGAATAGAAACATACCAAATCAACAAAAAGTAATTCCTAGACAGCATCTTAGGATAGATGAAGAAATTCGAATGAGTAGAGCTGACATGATCATCATGCAGGATGAGTATGAAGACCGAATGCAATCCACCAATGAAAGAAAGAATCGGGGAAGTAAAGAAACTCGACACGATCAAATGTATCGAGGTGTCGTCAATGAGGCAAACCTTAATCTGACTGTTTTTAATGCTTTCGTAAACAGATTTGTAATGCCACAAGGGATCTGGCAACGAATCCCATTGCCAGGGAGACAAAGTGAGCTATTAGCTAATCAATCCACAAGCTCTATGGCACAAGAGCTTAGTATTTCCAATCGAAGTCAAGCAATATTCAATGAAAATTTGGAACAAGCTTCCGAAGGAGGTAGAAATGTAGAGATGGGAATTCTGTACGAACCGGAACAACAAGAGCTTGAATTCGGAATAGAGAGAGGTGATGAGTTACCTCCCCTTGATATTGATATATTTAATATCAGCTTTGAACGACAAGGAAGTATTCGAGCAAATACTAACAGTAGCAATTCGATATTTGGTGCACCAATTCTTGAAGTTGATAATGATTTGAATCTCAAACTAGCAAAATTTTATCAATATTTGAAGAAAAGATCCCTTGAGTTGGGTACGAGGTTTACTTCTTCTCAGTATGGTATAAATAAACCTGGGGATACTTCATTGGCAGAGAAAACCAATGCTGAATACCTTCATATACAATTTTCGGAAGCGGTACCGGACAATAAATGCTGCCTTGAAATACAAGGTGAGGTACCAATTAAGAGAAAGCATGCTGCAGGTTCATTCTATAATCTTTTGGCATTGGCCAGCAAGAACCTAATCCGGATTGAAGTTGAGCATTGCAGCTCGCATGAGATAGGATCAAGCTCCACGATTGACATTATAACGCCCATTGATGATAGTGGGGTCACAGACATGGAGGAAACAGGATAAATCGATCCTGAAAAATATTATTACTGATTGCGAAATATTCGGAATTTGACAAAAAAGCAATAATCTCCGAATTTCGCAATTACGACTTACTACGATTGCTATTGTTTTGTTACTAATGGAAAATCTAAATCATCACACAATCAAATGCTCATAAAATTGCTATATATGTAGATATAAGATAAGTCAATGGATCTTGAACATGCTCAAAAAGCTAATTGGTACTAATACAAAAAAGTAAACTCATAAGCGTGTACAAAAAATAAATCATGAGTCAAACCTAAACTTCATTTTGGACAAGATGTTCTTGTCCACCATTTGCTGGATCAAGAACTCCTTCGTCATGTTTAGCGAATTCTTCTTCAGCATCTTGGTCAATCTCATCTGGCACTAGTCCGTCTTCGTCTTCTTCTTCTTCTTCTTCATAATCTTGGTGTAAAGATAAGGTTGGTTTCACGGCGGCTGAATCTAAAGTCCAAGAAGCCAAGGCGTTTTCGGCATCAATGATTATTTGTTTAGATGCTTCATAACCATCATAAGATGGTCTAGTTTCACCTGGGGTAACTGCAGAATCATCCAATAATTCCAATAATGCCTTACCGTAACCAGCAATCAATGCGTATTTTTCAGCCAATTCTCTAATGGCATCAAATTGATAATTGAAGGCTGCTTTCAAACGTTCTCTAGTGATGTTTGATAATTGAGCTTCAGCAACTAAAGATTCAGCTTCAGCTCTAACCAATTCTTGTTCTAAGACTGGAATTTTTGGTGATTGAGGATCTTTATATTTCAAATGAGCAATATCATCGGTAATCTTTTGTTTTCTTTCTCTGGAAGGTTGTACACTACTTTCAATATCTCTAACCCCCTTAAGAGTAATTCTATATTGATCATGTTTATCAATATACTGGTCTTCTAATTCAGCAATTTCATAAATTAAGACCCCCAATTTATCAGTTACATCAGAAACGTCATCATCATTACCTTCACCCCATACACTCAATTGTTTGGCAACATCTTTTCTTTCTCTGGATGTAACTTCAAGAGCTCTCATAAAATTCTTTTCCATCTTAATGAATTGAGCTAATTTGCGTGACAATTCTGGACCAGTGGCCCCAGCAGCAGCTTTTCTGATAGTAGAGGAAAGTCCTCCCCCACCAAAAAATTTATTCTTGGTGGTTGATGGAGGTGGTGGTGGGGATTGCAATTGAGCTGCAGTTGGTGCTTTTTGATTTCTTAATGAGTAAGTTCTATGCATTGTTGGTGAATATGACTTTAGGAATTGAAATCTATTCTGGGGTTAGGGAAAAATAACGGCAAATGTGGGTGGGTGGTTGGGTTATATAAATAAATGGATGATGATGATATTTTTAAAGTTACATATTTTTTTTCTAGGGGGTTACATCGATTGTGGTACAAATTGAATTTGAAGTGAAATTTGGTTTGGTCGATTTCCTTATTGGGATGGAATTTAAATAATGAAATTGCTATAACCATGACATAATTAGCGATTGCTTAATTAATTGGGCGTTAATTTAACAATAAGAAAAAGTCATTCATTATTCCCGTAAATTCCTATTCTGTTTGCTACCACTTAAATCATAACCAGCAACTTCGGAAAGGTGTAAATGGACTATAATTTGTTGCAATTGAGCATTGAAATCAAGCTTTTGGAAACTCTACACAAGTGACTTTGTCATTATATAACGTACTTTCTTACTATTGATATCACCTCAATTTAGTTGAAACTGTGGTCATTGTTGCTGTTACTATGGGCAACCTCGGTGTTTCACATGAATTAGTCAAACAGATAAAAATTAATCTCTTCTCCCCATCACAAAACCTGCCAAGGCTTCTAGAAAGAATAAAATTGCTGCAAGAGAAGTTTCGATTTTATTTTTAACTTACAAATCACATGATTAAACAACATTTGCTTTTATAATTACATTTAGATAAAAAACGGTATTATAATAAACTACTTTACTTTATTATATTACACTTTAAGTCTTTTGACGTCATTGGACTCATCATCAGATCCAGATCGTTTGAGTGAAAGTCTTATATCTCCCAATATTCTATAATAATCTTCTTCAAGAGATTCATATGCAGTCTGCAATTTATCCTTTCTTGTGTTTTCATCTAAAGCATTCAAACCTTCCTTATTCTTAATATATAATCTCCTTTTAATAAACAAGCGAACCTCCTTCTTTGTTAATTCATTAGTGTCTTTCAATTTATATAATAAAATTAGTTCCAATAATCTGGCGAATTGTCTTTTTTCTAACTTCAAATTAGTACGGGTTTCTTCGATCCATTTGGAATCAACAGCTGGAGTGACTTTGGAGTAATCAAGTACTCTATTTAAACGGGCAAGATCAGCCCTATCTCTCATATCGTCGAATGCTTCATTTGGATCTTCGATAACTACTTCCACAATGCTATCATCATTATACCATTTCTCAAACAACTGGGAATAAAATGCCCCACCAATTCCTCTTCCTTGATGATTTGGTAATACAACAAATTGTGAAATTTTCTTTCTTGTTTCTTTCAAATCTTGATCAAATTTAGAAGAGCCAGGATATTTCCAATAATTATAGGCAGTTGCAAACCCAACAATCGAAGGTTCAGGATCCTTTTTTTCGTATAATACATAAACATCCCATGATTCATCTGATACATCAATATATGACCCCGCTTCAATGTATAACAAAACTAAAATCTGTAATCTTTTGTGTAATTCCATTCCAGCAACAGCTTTAAAGTTAATTTTATAAATTTCATATGTAGATCCATCATGTTTAAATGGTCCCTGTATCAATTCTCCAGGAATTTGATACTTATTTTCTTTCTCTTCTTTGATTGAATCTACCCATTTCTCTTCATCCTTAAAAACGGTAGATTCAGGTAAGAATTTCATAATTGTTTCTTTTAAATCAACAATTTCAGGATCATCTAATTTCTCACTATACTTAATATTTAAAAATGGTCTAAATGTATAATGATCAAAACATAAGAATATAACCAAGTCCTTATATCCATAAATGGTTTCAGCATCTCCAAATATAGGATAGGTGAAGGTTGGTGGAAAATTGATGGCTCCTTCAGGATCAGTAACGAATAATTTAAGAACATCATTGGCTCGGGAAGTCCATAGTTCTGGTTGTAATGCAGCTGTTGCTTTGTTTGTCGATGACCCTTGCACGCTCATTTTGATTAATTTCACTAATTGGATTGAACGATGCAGCTAAAGGCTAATGTTAGAGGTGTTTATGTTTTTTCAGAAATGAAAATTTGGCGATTTTCCTTTTAATGTTAGGCGCGCGTTTCTTAGGTACGACATTTTGAACGATATTATATTTTACGACATTGCTCAATTGGTGCAAAACTTTGCGTATGTGAATTACGAATTCGAAGGTCTTCATGGAATTAAGAATAGTCATCATAGTTTACATAATTGATTGGGTAAAAGGGAGTTGATATATCTTGAAATAAACACATAAACAAACTATAAATAAACAAAAATTATTAAAATCAAACTATTCAATAACAACAACTAAATCACCAGCATCAACCATATCACCATTTTGATGGAATATTTTTAAAACTTTACCTTCTCTTGGTGCATTTACAACCATTTCAGTCTTCATTGCTTCAACCACAACCAATGCTTGGTTAGCAACGACTTGAACACCAACTTCAACTAATGCCTTCCAAAATCTACCAGAAAATTCCGAATACACTTTTGTTGCAGTATCATCAAATATTTCCACAATGGCTTCTTTGCTACCACCCTGTTCAAGTTCTGCATTTGATACTTGAATCAATCTGTTGAATTCCTCCAACTTTTCACCGCCTTGTTGCCTTTGGAATTCTTCAATGGATTCAGAATTCTCTTGTACCCATTCCAAATACTTACCATGATCAAAAACAGAATCAATGATATCCACTTTGAATTTACCTGCATTCATTTCTTCAGCAAATTTGTCAACCTGTTCCTCAGTAACTGGATAAAATTCAATTTGATCAAATGGTGACAATAACCATGGCTTTTCATCTGGAGAATGAGTACCTAATGACAACTTATCCCAGATTGGAACTGTTCTACCAACTAATTGATAACCACCTGGAGATTCCATTGTATAGATACACATGTAATTACCACCAATACCAACTGTGCCATTTGGAGTATAAGTTCTGGAAGGGTTGTATTTTGTACCTAAGAATCTCTGTCTAGGATCCAATGGAACAGCACATGGTGCACCTAAGAAAACATCACCCAATCCTAATACCAAGAACCTTGCTGTGTATAGCATTTCTTTAACATCATTTCTAGTGATACCATTTATGGTAGCAAGGAAATCGACATTGTTTGGCAACCATGGAGCTTCACTTCTAATTGTTTCTTGATATCTTGTAACTGCTTCCAATGTCTTCTTATCTTCAAAAGCCATTGGTAACCTAATGATTCTCGATTTGACCTCCCATTTGTTGACATAAAGGATTTCTTTTTCATAGGAAACCAATATTTCTAAAACATCAGATTGGGATATTTCATCAGTAAATTCAACCAACACAGACCTTACCCCTGGTGACATCTCAAAAATACCAGTTGTTTTATGTTCCTTAACCACTTCAATCAATTTATGGATTCTATACGATAAGTTCAAGTTAAGGAGATTTTCACCGTATTCTACTAAAATGTATCTATCACCAGCTTGACGATAAGTAACAATTGGAGCATTGTCAGAGATTTTAAATTGGTATAATATTGGATTCTCAGGCACCGTTAAAGCATCTCCCTCAAATGAAGGTAACTCACCATCCAATTCTTCAATGATCGTATCTTGATTTGCCTTTAATGTTTTAGCAGTAGCATAAGTAATTGGGACAAATTTAATATGTTCACCAGGCTTGACTTGACCTATTTTCCAAAGTTCAGCTTCAGCAACCACAGCTTCACATACAAATCCACCCAAAGAAGGACCATCACAAGTTAAAATAACAGGTTCATCACCAGTGAAATTAATAGCACCCATGGAATAAACATAATCATGAGTATTGGAAGGATGTAAACCAGCTTCACCACCATCTGGCCTAGCCCATTTAGGTTTTGGACCAATTAATCTAATACCAAATCTGTTTGAATTGTAATGAACTTTCCAAGTTGAACTAAAGAAATCAACAACTGATTCATGTTTGAAGAAATCTGGAGAGCCATGAGGACCACAAGTAACACCAACTTGCCAAATCTTGTTGGAGTAATTTGGAATCAATGATTTTGAAATTGAAACAGGTTCAGAAATAGGAGCTGGTAATGTACAACTAGAAATTTCAGGTTGACCAAGGAATAAAACATCACCAAACTTTAATACTCTTCCATTATGTCCACCCAAATTACCTAAAGCAAATGTTGATCTGGATCCCAAATACTCAACGACATCAATACCACCTCTAATAGCCAAATAAGCCCTACAACCAGATGAAAGCTTTCCTATAGATAATTTATCACCTCGTTTGATAGTAATTGGTTCCCATTGATTATACTGCATTCCATTGACTTCAACTTCAGTTTGACCACCTGTAACAGCAACAACTGCATGATGGTGAAATATTACCTTTGGACCACTCAATGTGATTTCAATACCAGGTGCAGACTTTTCATTGCCAACAATTCTATTTGCCACTCTGAATGAATATTGATCCATACAACCAGATGGAGGAACACCAATATTCCAATGGCCAGTTCTACCAGGATAATCTTGAACGGTGGTATATGCACCCGGTTCAACAATTTCAATAGCGTGTGGTTGATAATCGTATGAATCTAATACCTTAGTGGAAACTCTAGCTTCTTCAAACATTTTTGAATTGGTGATTGATCTCAAATAATCCAAATTGGTAACACAACCATATACTCTAGTTTCATCTAATGCTTGACGCAATTTATTCAATGCATCCTGTCTATCTTTACCATGAACTATGATTTTTGCTATTGTAGGGTCATATTCAGCTGAAATTACAGTGCCTTTTTCAACCCAAGTGTCAACTCTAGCCCACCCTGGAAATACAACTTCAGTCAATTGCCCTGGTGATGGTTTGAAATCTTTGACTGGATTTTCGGCATACAATCTAGCTTCCATAGATGCACCTTTGACTTCAACCTTTTGATTAAAATCAGGGGGGTTACCAGAAGCAATAAACAACATCCATTCAACTAAGTCTATACCAGTAACCATTTCAGTAATTGGATGTTCCACTTGTAATCTAGCATTGACTTCCAAGAAGTAGAATTCATCTCTCTTTTCATCATAGATAAATTCAACAGTGCCAGCACACTTATAATTCAAAGATGAAGCTAATGATTCAGCAGCTTTTCTCATTTTGAGTCTAGTTGATTCAGGGAAATTTGGAGCAGGGGTTTCTTCAATGATTTTTTGATTTCTACGTTGTAATGAACAATCTCTTTCACCAACAGCAATAGCTTTCCCATTACCATCTCCAAGAATTTGGACTTCCACGTGTCTAGCATTTTCGACAAATCGTTCCAAAAATACACCAGTATCACCAAAATAAGACTGTCCTTGATGTTGGACAGTTTGAAAAGCTCTTTCAATATCTTCTTCCAGATCAACTTTTTGTAAGCCAATACCACCTCCACCAGCAGTAGATTTAACCATCACTGGATATTCCAACTTTGCAGCAAGTTCTTTAGCTTCACTAGCAGATTTCAATAAACCAGATCCAGGAACTAGTGGCACACCGGCCTCCATTGCAATTTTTCTGGCTGAATGTTTAAGACCTAATTTCCTAATTGCATCACCAGAAGGTCCTACAAACACTATACCTTCTTTGCCACAACGATCTGAGAAATCTGCATTTTCAGACAAGAAACCATAACCAGGAATAATTGCTTCAGCACCAGACTCTTTAACAGCCTGAATCACTTTATCAATAGAAATATATGTTTCTGAGGCAGTAGTGCCATGTAATGGAATTGCAATATCAGCCATTAATGTGTGTTGGGCATATTTATCTGGATCGGAATAGATAGCAATAGATTTTATACCTAGTTTCTTCAAAGTTTTCATAATTCTAACTGCAATTTCTCCTCTGTTGGCGACTAACACAGAATTGAATGGTTTCTTGAGTTTTGCAGCCAGTTGCCTAAGATGTTCTTGATAATTCTTCCAACCCCCAAACTCAGTGATATCAACAGTACCATCTTTAGTATATCCAGCTTCTTCACAAATAAATGATTTGACCCATTCTCCAGATTTCAATTCGGCAGATCCAATCCCCAATGGTTCTGGAACAAAGTTTATAAAAGCACCAAAGTTTTCTTTTGGGATTGAATACACTTCAACAGGTATATTAGAACCACCTTCAGAGACCCTCCTTAAAGCGGGTTTCAAAACTGAGCCAGTGTTGGATAAAGCATACAATTTGTACTTGTCAGAAGTTGTGGTAGATTCAACGAACCTGGCACGTACTTTTTCTAATTGCCAATGCAATGGAAATCCTTTCAAATGGGCACCAACAACAGCTAACTTAACTTGAGTATCTGGAACTATGGCAGGAATATTTGTATGTAATTGATTACCGAATGTAGATTCCATTCTAGTTGCACCGATAAAATGTGGGTTGATTTCACAGTATGCTTTCATATATTGACTTGCAATCTCCAATAAGGCATAATCATTAAACTTATGTGATAACAAAGTAATCCCGAATGGTAGACCATCACTTCTAAACCCAGCTGGAATGGAAATGGCTGACATATCTGCCAAATTGACAAAGTTGGTGTAGGTTCCTTGATAGGAATTGATCCGAATTGGTTCTTTCGTGACTTGTTCAATGGTTGGAGTTAATGGAGCGGTTGGAACAATAACCACATCAATACCTTGCAATAATTTCTCTATCTTTTTAACTAAATGTTGTCTCTTGTATTCGTATTCAAAAGCATCAGTTGCAGGTTTATCCCTACCAGATCTAATGATTTGTACAACAGTCTTATTCAAATCTTCCTTAGGAGGATCGGTCGATAAAAACTTCTTAATGGCAGAATATCTTTCACAAACCCAAGGTCCCTCATATAAATATTTTGCTAATGCTAGCATAGGGTCGATATTTATAGAAACTAATTCGCCACCTACTTTCTCGTGTAGTAATTGCACCGACTTGTCAAATAATTCAGGATTCTGTGTTTCACCATACCATAATAAATTAGTTGGAACACCAATTTTTGGGTTTGATGGAAATTGAATTAATGGACATTGCGGCATTGAACGAGAATAAGGATCCAATTCGCCATCTTCTTTCGCCAAAGTATTGAAAACCAATTGTGCATCTTGCAAATTCAAGGCAAAAATGGAAACACAATCTAAAGATTTGCACGCAGGAACGACACCGTAACATGAGAATACACCTTTTGTTGGTTTCAACCCAATAATGTTATTCAACCCGGCAGGAACACGACCAGAACCCGCAGTATCAGTACCTAAAGAAATTGGAACAATACCTCTAGCAACCACCAGTGCAGATCCACTTGAAGAACCACCACTTACATAGTCAGGATTGAAGGTGTTTGGAACAATACCATATGGAGATCTGGTACCAACTAAACCAGTTGCGAATTGATCCAAATTTGTCTTACCGATAATAATGGCACCAGAACGTCTTAAAAGTTGAACAACGGTTGCATCTTCTTCTGGAACATAAGCAAATATAGGACAAGCTGCTGTAGTTTCAATACCTTTTACATTGATGTTATCTTTAATTGCAACAGGAACACCATACAAAGGAAGATTATTTTTGTTTGTTTTAGATTGTAAGAATTTCCATTGATGAGTTAAGTTGTCAACAGAAACAAGTGAAATCCAAGCTGTATCCTTTGGAGCAATATCTTGTGATGTTAATAATTGGATTAATAATTGTAATGATTGATTAGGTGTTGATTCAAAATGAAATCTTTTCCAGTGATCGATTGACCAACCAATAAAAGATGGAAAAGTCATTTGGTAGCGTTTTTATTTGATAAGTATTAGTTGTAATAGTAAGACTCTTTCTAGGAGACACGTAGAATAAGTAAAAAAATGAAAAAAAATCTCTTTCACATTTAAGTATGACATACATCTTTCGAGGGAGATTGATCAATATATATTATTATTAGTACCTTAGAAGTAGTCTTGAATGATCGATAGTATTTGTTTGATACGAGAACTACCATTAGCACTTGTACATTTTTTCTATGGGGAAAACAATTGAAAAAAATTATTTTCAATTGATAAGAAAATTTCAGAAAGAGTAACCAAGAGCGATAACACAAACTTTCCTTTCTAACTATTGGACTCTTCAATTTTAGCCATTTCACTTAACCAAAGTGATCAATACATATTCTTTCTAACACTTAAATGGTACAGCATTCCTAAAAGAATGATTTGTGAAAAGGACCGAGAAGAAGAGACGACTGAACTAGATCGCACCGTTTACATCAACCATCATTCTGGTCAACAAATGGTCCTAGACAATAATCCAAGAATAATTCCGGAGGGTAGGCAGTAACGTTTCGAAAAATAATCGGACTCTAAACCTGCGATAGTATCCTGATGGAACCTATCAGAATGCGGAGACGGAATAAGGTCTGCAAAACAAAATAAAGCACGCAATTGAAAAAGACAAGTCTAAAATGAAGGTACTTATCACATCACATGCCCCATGTTTCCAGTTTGGTAATATAATAACCATTACAGTCATTTTGAGTAGTAAAATAAATTGTAAGGCAAGATAATGGCTTCATGTACTAATAAATTTTTCCTGATAAGATTAAATTTTTTACTTGATAAGGATTCTCTCACCTCTTTTATCAGGACAAATTTCTTATGGTTGCAAAACTGACAAGCGAAAAAATATTCAGATATGAGAGGTTTGTATTTGGATATCTAATCTCTAATCTTAAGTTTTGCAACCAATTCGATTGTCTGATGACAACTATCTCAGAAGAAACTTCCCTCTCATCATGTTCTTCAAATGCAAATTTACTTTCCAAAGAGGTCGGTCTCACCTTCTTTGAAGATTTTGGAAATTGTCGATCAAAATTGATATCTCTCGTAAAAACTTTTGGTGAACTTTAAAAGATTTTGACAAAATGGCTGCGAAAATAAATTAATGATGAAATTTCATTATTTGACTGAGAATTAAGTAAACCAGCAGATTACAATACCACTTGGATATAAAAAAACATATTATTAAAAAGAATATACTATAGAATATTAAGTTATACTAAACTTTACTAGTAGAATTCTTGCACGAAGAAACATCATCATCACATACTTCCAAACCATCAAAAACATCTGGGGCACCATTTCTCAACTTCCCAAAATGATTTGCCTGCCATTGTTCTAACTTCTCTTTCTGACCAGTCAATTCCCAATAGATTTGTTTAGAAGTGTTGCAAATACTCTCTCTACCCTCCCAAATTGGAAACAAAATTACTTGGAAAACAGTGTAGAATATCCAAATAAAAAATACAACCACCCAACCAGTAAAGAATTCCCTGGAGAAAATGTATTTGGTACCATACATTGGCATTGGCCAAAGAACCAAAAGGCAAATTGTCAATGAAATACAAATAACACAACATTTAAAGAAAGCATTGTGAAGAATCTTCTGTTCTTCTTCATATGCACTCAAATCGACTTCTTTGACAACAACCTCAAGTTTAGCCTTTTCGTTAACTTCAGCATCTGAAGTGCTCCCTTGTTTTTCTTCCTTCTCACTGTCAACTTTAACAATAACTTGCTTCAAGATTTCCCAATCAAAATTTTGTTTCTTGAAAATTAGAGTGAATGCAGGAATTAATACTATAGGAGACAATAAAGCAACACAATTACCAGTCAACATAGCATCATCTTGGAATGTGTTATCATAAGTGATAGAACCAAATTTAACTTTAGTAATTACTAACCAAGAAATTATAGCTGCAAAAGTAGCAATTGGAGGAGTGAACGTTGCGGCATGCCAATTTTGGTGTCTGTATAATAAAGTAAGAGCCGATGATAACACAGCACCACCAATAATAATACCCATCAACTCATACAAATATCCTAAAGAAACTTTAGCAAAATAAAGACCAATTGAAAATGCAGCCATTGCATAAGCAAAAATAACAACCGATAAATGAGAAATCCAAATTAATTTCTTACCAGTAGCTTGCGGATTGATGTATGTTCTGTAAATGTCATAAGTACAAATAGTTGAGACAGCAATCAATTCAGCAGACAATGCGGATGTAACAGCCATAAACACCAATAAAAGTGATAACACAGCACCTGTCTTACCTAATAATGCGTAGGCTGCATTTGGTAAAACTAAACCAGCACTAACTTCTTCGGGAGTCATTGATCTACCTAAAGGCCAATATTCAGTTTGCTCCAATGCCAAAGCAGCAAGTCCCAAAGTAAGTGAACAGAAGGCTGGAATTGGAAGCCAGGCTAATGAACCTAAAATGTAACCACGATACGTTGATGCTGGATTAGCAGCAAAAGCTTTATTGAAATAACCATTATCTAAGAAAACAGTACCAAAATTACCAACGATATTAATGACGAAGAACATGATACCTGATCTGGAATTCATAGTAAAATAAGATCCACCAGCATTGCCCTCTCTTGGTTGTGTTTCGGCCAATTTGGTAACGATATCCCAAACCGCACCCGGGGAACCTAATTTATCAGAGGTAGCCCAAGTAGTGAAAGCAAACACAATAATAATTGAAACCATCACAACAGTATGTGCATAATCAGTTAAAATCGTAGCTTTTATCCCACCAAAAAGTGTATAAACAACAACACCCAAAGGTAATAATAAGCAAGAAGCTACTGGATTCATACCAGTTAAGTCTCTAACAACAGCAGACCCCCCTGTCAATAACATAGCTGTAACCAAAATGTTGGTAGCAAATCCCCAGACAATGTATATAAAGTGAGTAGTTGAGCCATACCTACCTCTAATAATTTCAAGATATGTATGTGCAGCAGGGGCTCTTTCTCTCCCTTTAATAGCCAAACAAGCAAACAAAGTGATTTGACAAGTGGCCCCAGCAGCATAAAAGAATCCTCCAGAAACACCGTTATTATAGACTTGAGTAGTTGAAGTTAATAATGTAGCAGCCCACGTCCATGAAGAAACAACTGCAGAGCTGATTAAACCAGTTTTAACGGATCTACCAGCGGTTGAGAATTCTTCAGAGGTCATTCTTTCTCCGTTATAACGCTTGAGAACGTAGGTTGTTAACATCATCCCCACTGCAAATACAAAACCGAGACCAACAACTACGGCATAACCTGCACTCTGTGGTAATGGAACAGTTGATACTTCAGACATATTGTTTGGGTAAAGTGGTATTGTAATAAATTACCAGTTTTTTAAAAGTGTCAGAATAGCAATAACTAGTTCTTATATATTTGGAAATTTTATCATGATTTGCATCCATGTTTATTGTCCTCTTATCTAGACTTTTCCTATTCTTCACCTGTAGAAAAACCTGCATACAAAGATATTAAAACTTCTTCAACAGATAAGACAGTTCATTGTATCTAAAAGGCTAAATATAGCCGTTTGCCTTTTATAAGCGAGGTAGGTACCGGATATATTTGCCAAAGATCTTTTGTTATCAAGATTTAGTACATAGAAAAATCCTTGATTCCTATCTGCTTCTAGAATCTTTCTTTAATAAAACTCCAATTACCTCCTGTTTCTTCCCAATTTCCTGCTGCTTCTTCCTCTTGCTGCGGTATTTTTGGTATTATTCTTCCGAGTTGTATAAGGTCTATTAGCGAAACCTGGTAGTTAAAGTGAAAAGGTTTTGTTAGGCGATTCCCCAAAATTGATAACAGTGAACAAATATCTTTTAGTGTCAATTTTCAAACCTTCGGCCCGTGATAGGCGCGAAATCCAATTATAAAAACAAAGCGCAATTTTCATTATCCCGTGAACTTACGATTATGTATTAGCCCTATTATGGAGGGTTGATGAAGCCATTCTTTGCTATCTGTTGAGATTGTGGCACATGCATACAAATACATGTTAATATAACACCATAATTCCAACAGATTCATACATCAATTGAGAATTATTCTATGAAATAAGGTGATTCCTATTAACTACAATCCCCGAGACATGGACATGGAATCGATTATATAAGGAGGTGAAAAGGTCCAATTTTATTAATTTATTTGATATATCTTCTTGTTTAATTTATTTTTAGTAACTTTAATATATTTTATTCCTGTATACAACTTGCATAAATCTAATTCTCAAATGATTAGAAGTCAAAAAGATTGAATTTCATAAGGGAATTGAGAAACGTCAGTGGAGTGATATATGAAATTCAATCTTTTGCAAATAGATACGACAACCCAGTATATACATACATTAAAAAGGCTGGGGCATGTGAACTAGCCATTGGGTATTTCTGGGCAAGGTGGAATGGATATGGAAAGATATTCATCAAGGCTCTATCTAAGAACTTCCGCGAATATGTCGAGACAAATTGTGACGTCAAGACAGTGTATGAATTGGATCAGGACGCGCGTTGGGATTCAGAATGTAACCCGTCATTTGGAAAGGATCAGTCCTTGAACTTTCTTTATACCACAAAAGAAGTAAGAGCGTTAAATAAAGCACCTAAACCTAAGAATCAAAACCCAAAGACGAATAAGAATAAGAGTAAGGAGACGAAAAAGGATGTTTGGATGTTCTCAAAACTATCTTATGGAATAACCACTGTCTAATTATCTGATCATGTTGAGCTTATAGGAAATTTTTGGTCGTCGGAAAAATTTTGGGACTTTCGGGAAATTACAATATGAAAGGATTTATATTCTGGTGTTCTTTTCAACAAACACTCCATTGTACCTTATCTCAATTAGGTTGATTTCTTATCGATAGTTGACAAACAAGATAAACTTTAAGTTAGCGAAGGTTTGGCGAAATTCTTAGCTGGAATTGTAAATTCTTTCTTTGACGACAAGTTGAACGATGATAACAATAGGAAGCGAAAGCCAAAGCATAGACCAAGGCGTATTCCAAAAGTTGATAAGAAGGCCAGAAGTAACAAGAAATCATGAATCTGTGAATCAAATCATTCAAATTTAAATGAATCCCGATGGTACGTGGTAAAATCCATCTTTTTGGTTGCAAAAAAAAATACAAATTGTGTGAATTCTCCTATTCACAAGAGCTTCTTGCCAATAAAACTAAAATATAATATACTATCTAAAACTAAAAATGTCAATGAAATAAAAATAAAAGATCGTTACTACTGTTCTACTCAATATATTCTCTATCGTCAGATTTCCCTTCCAATTCATTTCTGATTTCTTCCATCTTAATTGTTTGTTCTTTCCAAATCTTCTTATCTTCTTCTGGATCACTGTCCTTAACAAACCAAGAATCATCCGGTCTTCTATATGATCTACCAATTCTATCCCACAAGGTGGTAAATTGTCCATAGTTATAGTTGAAATATAAGTGATGAATAGTATGACAAGCAGTACCATTAACAACGGGATCATTGGACATATAGTTACCATCATGAATCATAACAGTCCAGAAATTGACGAATGTAAACAAGATCAAGTAAGAAACTTTATGAAGTGGGAAAACTAATGGATACAAATGATATGGTAAACTTTGGGCCCAACCATCAACAGGGTGGAAGGCATGGGATGCAAAAGGAGTACAAACAATCCATTTATGATGTGGCTTGTGTAATCTCTTGTACACGCTTGGCCAATGTAACCATCTATGGATGAAATAAATACCACAATCAGTAAACAAAATGAATTTTGGGAATTGAATCCAGACTGCTTTCCAACCACCATTAGATTCGTTAATATCCATATAAAGATGTGAATAACCCTTGAGCTCGGCTAAAAAGAATGGAATCGTTAACATAACCATGACAGGAATTGCAGTAACAGCACGGTGAATTTCCAATGACATTTGATTCTTTAAATATCTTGGGTGGTTGAAAATCTTTCTGTCAAAAACGAAAACATATGAGAAATAAGCAACAACGAAATATAAAATCCAACCAAAAAGGGTTGCAATGACGAATAAACTGAAAGCTTCTCTCAACATATTGCATCTACTCAAGAAGGAAGCGTCAAAAAAATCACCTGCTGGTAAAAGGTTAGGAGTCAATCCGTAAACTTCTGACTTGTCTGCATAGTTCGCAATTTTGGATAAGACAAGTTGGGGGATATTAGCTGCGTTTATGCTTGATGAGTTGAAAGTTGCAGTAGAAAGGGTTTCGTTGAAGGAGCTAAATCCTGGTACCTTTGAAATTCCGATATTTGAAAGTGTATTAATAATTGGAGAATTCTTTATGGTGTTATGAATGGTACCATCTCTAGGCAAGAACTTGGCATAGGCTCTATCAAAAAGATAGTAGTCAGCGATTTCTAATACGATATCCATTGTAAGCCGACTATACTTTGTTGTTGTGTATTCAGTAAGGGTTTAGCTTTGAAGGTCGAACTGTGTTTGGGTATACCAAGACTCCGCGTGGTTTGAAAATGGAATATAAAAGAATGTAACAGTCTGTTTCTATAAAAAAGACAAGGCCAAAACAAATTAATAAATAAAGAACGATGGGTCTCCTTATTTAAATAAATAACGAATGTGAAGTAGTAGGTAAAACAAAAAAATGGCACCACTAGTGAAATAGATTTAACCGTAGGGCAGGATATTGTTTATTAGTGTTTGCTTGAACGAAATTTTTTTTTCGGTCCCTTGCAATCTGATTTTTATTGATGCTCGTTTAGCGTTTCTTTAGGTTTAGTACGATTTACTTTTTTTTAACCGTTCTATACGATCGATCCCTCACTCATCGGTACGACAGGTGAAAAATAAATACAGCGAGGAACGAGGAAAATCAAGCATGCTTATATACAGGATGTGACGTCCGATGACCGGTTCAAAACGCGATCTCGATCGTTTCGATTAATCGGAGTTTAGACATCAGCTTATTGTTGCAGAGGCAATCGAAGGACTACAAAGTTTTTCAATAGTAATTTATTAAGATGTGTCTTTTGAATAAACGTGCAACGTTAATATTAATCTTCGTATATAACGAAAAGAACATCTATTTAAAGAAGATTTAATAAATCAGGATTCACATTATTTGACTGTTGTGGCGGAACATTCGAAAACCTAGGACTTGAGGTCTTCGGCGCTAAGATCGTATTTGAGTCAAACCCAGGAGGGTAATTCACGTTCTTACTGGCATTCTGTATTGACCAACTAGCTGGGTTTATTACATTTGCATTCGAATTATACGATGATGCGGTTCGCACTGAACCTTTATTTACTTCACATTGCCAATTTAATTGACTGGAACCACTTGCCGTGGTATTAGTTTCAGCCAGTTGAAAGTCATCAAAATCATCATCTGTATTTCTGGGTTTATCAAAAGTGCTATGTAAGGCGTTCAACAACACCGAATTTGTGGAATTCGTGGGTTGGTTAGTGGATCCGAATGTTAATGGAGATCTTTGCAGTGGGGATATTTGCCTTATGGGTTGCAATGGCTTTAAGGGGGCTGGTGAACTTGATTGTGTAGTTCTTCTTGCAGGCTGCATAACCGATCTTCTTGATATTGGAGAATTTGTTCGAGATCTAACAGTTGATTTTTTAGTTGGCTGCATTACAGGTACTGATTGCGGTCCTGGAGGTTCTTTTGGAGCTTCATGGATGACTTGAGTTTGTAACAAAGATGCAAAATTAGTGGGCTTTATTTCTCCATTTGATACAGACACTTGTGATTTTGATACCTTTGGTAAAGAAGCCATCTTCTTGTCTACTAAATGCTTTTGTATTTGGTTGACTGTAGATATAAACTTCTGGAATTCCAGTTGAGAACAATCATTACAACCGAATGCAAGCGCGAGACACTGAGGTAACACTGACTCCACCGATCCTTCCAAATCGAGCGATATATGCTCACTTTGGACTAGTTTGACAAAGAAACTTAATACTTTCCCTACAATTCTCTTGTCTCTACTCTTCAAATTCCTTAGCACCGGGAACAACTGTTCGTTAACAATAATTTTATCAATAATTTTTCGTTCAACAAATATCTCAAATGTATCCATCGTTATCAATTTCGTCGATAAGATGGTTGTTGTCTTGAAAACCTGACATAATATCGGAAACAACACATTCTTAATATATGGGAATTCGATCTTTTCAATTACTTGAGGTAAAAATTGTAAAAACGTTTCTTGAAGTTTAATTTGACTTTGGATTTTGTCCTGTTCTTTTGGAGAAGTGGTCAATACTATATCCAATAATTTTTTAATCAAATCCACAAAATCTTTATCGTTCACTTTCTCTTGAATGACTCCCAAATTTTCCACAACAGTAAGACGCACCCTAACTGAAGAATTTACTAATTTTGTAAACGTCTTTGGATTTTTGGTATTCCTAGAATTATCTTTAAATAAACTACTAAAAACTCGATCTTGGAAGGTCAATTGTGATATTGATTTAGAAATATTCAAAATAACATAAAGGGAATGAGAAATCAAATCTTCGGTATTGGAATCTAATCCAGAGTTTTCATTGAGAACGCTTAATTCATTTGTCACTAGGTCAATCAATAATGGCAACACTTTCAGTGAACGGAAAGCAGCTGGGAATTGTTCCATGACGCTTTGCTGTGTTCGAGGATCAACTTCCAATAACCCATTCATAAACAACAATTTCTCGTCTATTGTCTTTGTGGAAAACTCGTCAATGAACCACATGGCCTTGATAATGCTTCCATTGAAGTAGTCAGAATCAATAAAGTTGGATAAGGTAAGTCTGTCATTTGGGTATCTTGCTAATAATTGAGGAAAGATCGGATATAGTTTGTCCGGAACATTTTTGAGAACATATTTCAATTCAGTTGGTTTATGATTGTAGAACCTTTGTTCAAATTTTCTAAATTCTTGTTTATAATCGGATATACTGTTGGAATCAAAACAATTTATCAACAAGTCCTGATTATATAAATAATAAATCAAATGACCTAATGACCAAATATCATTAGCGAAATCTAATTTAGTATGAGAATCGACAATTAATTCCGGTGCTGTGAAATTTAAATTCAAGTTTGCAAATGGAACCATTGACGAATTATTCATAATATAGAAATTCTCCCTTTCTTGAGGAGATAATTCATTTAAATTAACCAAAAATCGGAATCCACTTAATTTCCAATCACCTTGATTACTAATAAATACGGATGATGGTTGAATGTTTAAATGAATTATCGAACAATTTGAATGCAAGAACTCTAACCCTTTACTGATTTGTAGTAAACCCTTTTGAATCGATAATTCATCTAAACTGCTATGATTAACTGTAAGCAAATTATCAGTAACTGGCTCACTAGCAAATAAAAACTTCGTTTTCGTTTCTTCAAGGACTTCAAATATCGTTAACAATTGTGGGTGCTTCAATTTGCTTAATTGATTCACTTCAGCTTTAATGATTTCATAACATTCACTGATTATAACTTTCGGGTTCTTCACGTTTGAAGAAGAATATAACCTTTGGACTTGATTTTCGAATTTTGATTTATCAAATATGAACACCGAAACAATTTTGCCGTTTGTTTTGTGTTTGGCAGGGTAGATATACCATGGCTCAGCAACAAATGAGGGGTTATCCAGCACATTATAAGTGCCTCTAATCCCACTTTTAAAACCAAGTTTAAACATGAATTTAATGGGATGTAAACTAGGGCAATATGATTGAGTGTGTACTCCTAAACTTCTTGGTGTAATCGTAAATTGAAAATATTGTTTCCAGTGATTTAAGTTAACTATTAGCTGGAGAAAAAAAAACATTAAATATGAAATGCAATGAAGAAATTTTTCACCAACTGTTAACAACCGATTCTCTTTCCATCTAGACGTTAATTAAGAATATATACATATAATGGATGTATTAGAAGACAATTTCAAACATTCGGCAGAAAGATTAGATAAGCCATCAGCATACTTACGAAGAAAAGCAAGAAACAACAATTACTCCGATTTAGAACGAGCATTAACCCTGAAAACAGTGTATGTTGGGAATTTATCCAGATTTACAACAGAAGAACAAATACATGAGTTATTTCTGAAATGTGGAGCTATAGATAGAATAATTATGGGATTGGATAGGAATAAATTGACTCCGTGCGGATTTTGTTTTGTGATTTATAGAACTGAACAGGGTTCTCTAAATGCAATGAAATATTTACAAGGAACAATTTTAGATAGTCAAAGTATTTCAATTGATTTGGATCCAGGATTCCGTGAAGGAAGACAATTCGGAAGGGGTAAACATGGGGGTCAAGCTGCCCAAGAAGCCGCCGCTGCTGCAGCTGCGGGTATTGATGGGGGCCGTGAAGGAGGATACAGAGGAGGAAGAGGTGGTGGATTCAGAGGTGGTCATAGAGGTAGAGGAGGATACAGAGGAAGGGGGTTCAGAGGTGGATTCCGTGGAGGCAGAGGTGGCGGTGGATATAGGGGAAGAGGTGGGTTTAGAAATACGGAGGGTGCCTCAGTATATATTCCTTCTAATGATCCAACTTTTAATGCTCCTACAACCTTCAATCCAATGCAATCTGATAATCAATAAATACCATAGTTGTCATCTCCAGCGATTTTGTAGAATTAATGTACGATAAATTATAACGATGCTTAAATTTGTTCTGACTTCATGTGTAATGGCCAATTTGGCTGTCATGCTCTTTGCCATAAAGCCAGTAAATTTTCACTCCTTCATTGTGTGCCTTTCTTCAGTTGCAAAGAACTCCAAATAGCATACTGTTTGTGAAAAAAAAATATTCTGCCCAGTTCCCAATCTCCAAATATGATTCCAAAAGATTACAAACAGAACGGTATACCAGAAATCAATTTTTTAATCCAATGAGAATATCTAAGGAAATGGAAGATTGGATCTTCCTTTGTAGAACAATATTAGTTAGACATATCTGTGTATAAAACAGATGATTATAGATATACAATTGAAGGTCTTGAAACCGTATCGTTTATGTGTCATTGGCTGACAATTAACAGTGAAGCGTGGAATAAATTATTCAGCATTCAAGTAAACCTTTTACTGTTTCTTAAAACTTCATACATGGTATAGATTGATTGAGCGTATTTCCGAAATTGAAGAAAAGGCCCATTGTGAGGATATATAGTTGAATTTGGTCGAGATCTGTGTCAAACTATCGTGTAATTGAAAGATAGCTGTTTTCGTATAACTTGTACAAATTTTTGCAGCTCCTTTAGTTGGAGGTACCACCCACCCAAGATAACTCCAAGTACAATAGGAATATTATAAAATGCTACCGTACATATAAATAAAACCCATATTTCCTTTATGTTGCCCTATGTCAAAAGGTTGGAGTAGCTGTGGAGAAAACTTTGGGGCAGGCAGTTTGGGGACCTCCTCCACAAGCACGTGACTATTAACACGTTTTAATGAAAAATGTCATGTTTCATCTGTTGTTGCGACATTCTTCATTGGGTCGTGTTCAAATATCCAAAAAGTCGTTGTAATAAAACTAAAAAGGCAACTGAGTGATCGGCAAGAAAAAAGAAAACTTAATGAGAGAGAGGGCCTTCTGTTGGGTTTGCACATAACTATTAGTCAAAGCATACTAACAAATCATTTGTATGACTTACTCTTTTTGACAGAGGAAGGCTTTTAAAGTTGATACCAAGAAATAAATAAAAACGAGTTAATCTAAACACATTCATCATTCATTGTTTAGTAGAAGGTAGATGGAAAATATACCATAGGTTCAATATAATGTCAATAGAAAATCCGTCGAATACACCACCGCCAATACAGCATCAGGGTCGTCTGCACCTGAATCAACTGAACCAACTGCAACATCTGCAAGAACTCTCACAAGAAACTGATCAACGGCATCATCACAATGGAGATTCTTCTCCATCAATACTGTCCGCATCATCTCAATCCACAGGTAAGGGGAAGTCAGCTCAATACCATGATACTGCTGCCCATAAATCAGCATCTACGTCAAATTTACGATTAAACACTAATTCCAGTACACCATCTTTGAGTAAAAAGCAGCATCCGGCTATAAGAACAAAATCTATTAATACACACGCAAGATCACTTTCACACACCAAGTTCATAGCAACGGCTAAAGTATTATCTCCAACGTCAGGAGGCGGCGCCATTGGAGTACGACCTAACTTAAATCGATCAAAATCGAGCGATGTATTATTGAAATCTAGACAACCAAGTGCATTGAAAAGAAATTCCAGGTCATTTACAAAAGTAGGCGGGTTGCAACCATTGACCAAAACCATGTCCAATCAATCGCTCAAATCAAACAAATCAACCACATCACTAAAAGGTCATGCTGCAGCATTAACGGCACCCCAAATAGGATTGAAATCAAGTGCAAGAAAAGGAAAAGCAATTTTACGATTAAATGATAACGACGATGAATACGAAGATGTGGATGATGGAACAAATGGAAACGGTAATGACTGCCAGGACCGACAACGAGGAGGATTTCAAAGAAATGATTCCGCCTCCCCTTCTCTGCTTGCAGAAAATCAACCTGTTCCAAGTTTATATGATCAAATTAATTCCATTGTACCGGACCCAATTCCCCCAGCGAGTGTTGACGAAGTACTTCAAAGAGAAGATTCAAACGCCACGGATAGATTGGAAGTAGTGGAAGAAGGAGGAACTATAGACAGTACTGTTTCTCACCTCAGACAAAATCTCGCACCGTCAACTAGAAGCTCGACAGAAGATTTTATGGCCAATAACCTTTATGGCGGCTCCCTACTTTTGTCACAATCAACTGGATTGGTAAGAAAGATCAATCCAATGAGTCCCGCCAATCAACGAATCGGTCCTTCAGCAGGGATGAATGAAGTGTACACTGGTGGACCTGTGCATATGCAAAACAAACAAGATCAATCGATTGGATCGCACAACTCGGGGTCAATAAGTGGTATCTCATTCAAAGCAAATCCCATCGAAACAAATGATATTGCCGCACCAGTGATTACGAATAAAAATGTAACCCAAAAAAATTCATACCAACCTGATCAAACTATATTTAACAATTTACAACGAACAAATAACCAATACTTAAATACCAAGAAACAGCAACAACAACAATCCCAACAACATCATAATCAACATCATCAACATCAACCGAATATTTCCGACTCACTAAATAACGGAGCCAACAATTTCTCCGAATTTCTTCGCACAAATCAATCAACATCTTCATCGGCCGAACTGGGCCCTCATAATTTAGAAACGAGGACCCAACAAAGATTGTGGTTACAAAGAGAAAGTTCACTAATGGATGTGACGAATCTAGATGCAAATAGATCCAATTTTTCCAATCTATCATTAAATAATCTTATGTTTGCTCATAATTATGCTCAAAGCCATGTTAATATTCGCGATTTACAGCAACATCCCCATCAACATGGTCATTTGCATCCTCATGTAAATCAACCGCATTTACCACAAGCACTTGCTCCATTAACTCCAATAAACCACCCAGGGCTGGGTAATCACACTAGTACAGCATATCCCCCTCCAAGTCAAGAACCACAAGTAGCTGCTCCAAGCAGTGGACCTAACAGTGCACCAACGGGTAATGGATTGTTGTTAATGGTACAAGGAGGTGCACAACAGGCTACAATTCAATCCAGAACGGAATTTGAAAGGTTGAACAGAGAATATCTTAATGTACGAAGACATCTAAACCCTGTAGGTGAAAGTTTGAATCGAGTGGGGAAATATCTTAACCAAGAACTCACAGTTCTGAAGAATAAGAAGGCCAATGGGAAAGAGATTCCTGGAACGAGTAGTACCACGACACCAGGTCCGCCTCATAATACCAATGCAAATTCATTTAAAGAGTTTTCACCAAAGTATCAAGAAAGAGAAATGGAAGTGAATGGAATGCTTGGGAGAATATGGCAAGAAGGAATCATTTCTACTTCTCTGAGAGCTGGTATCGCTGCACAGAATCCACAACGACAACAATTGGCAGGGCCACATGGAATTGGCGTTAGCGGAGCCAATGGGGCGCAAATGAGAGTTGGTCAGGCTCCTCCACCAACCACTCGTGCTGTTAAGTTGGCAGGTGGAGGAGGTGGAATTGGTTCGGATTTGCATGGTGTAGTTGGGGGTGGAGGTGTTAGGCGTATGAATGATCAACAGACAAATATTAATGGTTGATCCGGGGTGGTTTCTAAAAATCAATCTGCATGTATTTTTCTTACTTTTGTATATTATTAGTTTCATAGGTTTTTACAAAAAAAAACAGTAGCATTCAAGAAGGGGTTCTAATGAATGATTAACTATGATATCAACGTAATAATTGCTCGTTTATTGCTTATATACATGAAAATATGAAAAACCTCTATTATACATAAATCTCTCGTTGCTGAATTAATAACCTTTCTCAAATCAAATTCTAACCTTGTCTTTGCTTGTGCTTACCGTTTGATTTACAGTAAACGTATACTCTTCCCTTTCTCTTGACGATATAGCAATCTTTACAGAATTTCTTTACGGATGTTCTGACTTTAAATTGTCTGATTGGGGAATATAATGCAGCAGCAGTAGTGATTGGATTTATTACATTTGTTGGAGTGGCCTTAAAAAGAGCTCTGTTAACATTATTGGGCACAAATAATTGTTTCTTAAATAAGCTGAACATGGTTAATGGATATCCGTTACTGGGTTTGTTATATGTTAGTCTTACTATTTTGTCATTAGTTTATAATGAAATTTTTTCAGTGAGAATTGATTGATGAAAAAAAGCCAAAAAATCCAACAAACGCAGTCACGTGAATAGTTAGTACGTAATTCCTTACGTAATTTAATTTCGTGAATTTGTTTTTTCCTTTCCTTTCCTGCCAACACATATTTTTCAAGTTTTGACAACCACCAACCTAAGACAACACGCTTGGTTTAAATTTAATTTAATCAATTGGTGATATCAATCAAAGCATACAATGTCCACTCTGACGTATAAGAAACAGGATGCGTATGCGCATACATCCAATATTCCTGATAAAATGGCTGTGTTCCAAGAATGTATGCAACAATTCAATGCTTCACCAGTCAATGTTAAAAAGTGTCGTCAATTATTAGCTAAACTATTAAGATTGATTTATTATGGTGAACAATTCCCAGCTCAAGAATCTACTCATTTATTCTTTTCAATTTCCAAATTGTTTCAACATAAGGATCAATCATTAAGACAATTGGTTTATTTGACTATCAAGGAATTATCAGCAACTTCTGATGATATTCTTATGGTCACTTCTTCCATCATGAAGGATATCCAAGGTAATGATGCTGTATATAAGCCAAATGCGATTAGAACATTATCTAAAGTTTTGGACCCAACTACTGTCACTGCTGCAGAAAGATTATTCAAGACATCAATCGTTGATAAGAATCCAGTTGTTAGTTCAGCAGCATTAATTTCTGCTTATAATTTATTACCAAATTCCAAAGAAGTTGTCAAGAGATTCACCAATGAATCATTGGAAGCTTTACAATCCTACAAACAATTTCCTCCTAATCAATTCCATTTACACGATTATTATGGTTCCTCCACTTCCAATTTACCATCTACTTCATACATGTACCAATACCATGCTTTAGGGTTGATTTATCAATTAAGAAGTCACGATAAAATGGCCCTTATGAAATTGATTACTACATTATCTGAAGGATCCTCATTGAAGAATTCGTTATCAACAATTCAATTGATTAGATATATGAATAAGATTTTACTTGATGATCCAAATTTAATGGGTCACTTATATCCAATTTTATCAGGATTCTTGAAACATAAATCTGATATGGTTGAATTAGAAGCTTGTAAATCATTAATCAGTTTACAAGATTTAATCAGAGAAGATCAATTTATGGCAATTGTAAACACTTTACAAAAATTATTAGGTGTTCCACGTACTGCAACCAGATTTGCTGCCATTAGGTTAATCAATAAGATTTCTGTCAAACATCCAGAAAGAATTATGGTTGTCAATGTTGAATTAGAAGGATTGATCAACGACTCAAATAGATCTATTTCTACATTGGCTATTACTACGTTATTAAAGATTATGGGTGCTGGAACAACGGCAAGTTCTGAAGGTGGCGAAAGTGTAGATAGATTGATTGCCAAGATGACTTCCTTAATGAATGAAATCACTGAAGACTTCAAAATTGTTATAATTGAAGCTATTGAAAACTTGGCACTTAAGTTCCCAAGTAAACATAAGAAATTGGTAGCATTTTTAACTGATTTATTGAGAGATGATGGTACATTACAATTGAAATCTTGTATTGTGGACGCTTTATTTGATTTAATCAAGTTTTTGCCTGATGCTACTGCCAAACAATTGATTTTGATGAATTTGTGTGAATTCATCGAAGATTGTGAATTTACTGAATTGTCAGTTCGTATTTTACATTTATTAGGTGATGAAGGTCCAACCACTTCCAACCCATCATATTATATTAGACACATTTACAATCGTTTGGTATTGGAAAACTCAATTGTGAGATCTTCTGCTGTTGTTGCCTTAGCTAAATTCGCTGCTGTTTGTGGCGGTGATGTTGCGAAGAATATTTCCATTTTGTTGGGCAGATGCTTAAATGATGTTGATGATGAAGTTAGAGATCGTGCTGCTATTTCATTGAAATTTATTGAGAATAAATGTAAGAAATTAATCGTCAGTGATTCAAGATATGATTTATACTCTCTTGAGAATAAATTAGTATCGTATTTAAACAATCCAGAAAACTTTGAAGAAAAATTCGCAATTGAAGAAGTTCCGATTGTTTCTAATGAAGAATTGAAATCTATAGAATTTAATATTAAGATCAATAGATTAGAAAAGAGTTCAGCCAATGAAACATCAGCTGAAGAAGAACAAGTTGGAGGAGGAGCTAGAGTCAAGACTGAAGAGCCTAGTGAAACTAATGCTGCAGCTCAAGAATTATTAAGACAACAAGAGTATTCACAAGAGTTAACGGCGATTGACAATTTCGTTGATTATGGAAGATTGACTAAATCGACAATTGTTCCAATTTACTTGACTGATAAAGAAAATGAAATTGTTGTGAATGTTGTCAAGCATTCATTCATAGAATCACAAAAGATGGTTTTACAATTTAACATAACCAATACCTTACCACATACTGCTTTACAAGATATCTCTGTGATCTCACAACCTGACAATGAATTGTATGAAGAAGATTTTGTCCTTCCTTTGGACGAATTAAAGCCAGAAGAAACCGGTATCGTGTATGTTTCGTTCAGTATCCCATCAATTGAACAAGAAGATATTATCTGTAGATTCGGTAATACTGTGGCATACACTAATAAAGATGTTGATGATGATGGCAACGTCTATGACGGAGATGATGGATGGGCCGATGAATATCAAATTGATGATTTGGATGTATTGGCCTGTGATTTCATTACCCCATTATATAATTCCAATTTCACATCTTTGGTTGAAAGTTTAGAGCTTCAAGATAGTGGTGTTGTTAATTTGAGTGGAGAAGTTAATAATTTAGAACGTGCGGTCCAAAAGTTAAAAGATAGTTTGAATATGATGGCCTTAGATGGTAGTGATTACGTTCCTGGAGATGCTACTTCTCACGTTTTGAAATTATTGGGTAAAGATGCTTGGGGTGGGAAAGTTGGTGTATTGGCAAGATTGGCCCTGGCTGGTGGTAAGATTGCTGCAAAGATTGAAATTAAGCTGGAAACTGAGAATGTTGGTAATTTGGTTCTCAGCAGTGTATATTAAAGCCTGAATGTTTTTGTTTTTGATTAATTATTGTAAATTTACATAGTTATAGTAGATTTGAATAAAAAGACTGTGCAAAATATAAACTGATACGATACAAATTAGTACAATTAAAGCAAAGGATCTATAAATAAAGTCTATAAAACAGAGATACCAAGTAAAGTATGTCCACTGGTTTATGATTTCCCTTTGTTTGGAGTTGTCTTCTTCTTCATCTGTCTATATAATAACCCACCCGAGAAATAAACAAAGATTGCTGCAAGTACAATCAATACAAATATCCAAACAGCCCCAGTATTATTTTCCTTCCCAGCAGTAGGACAAGCATGATGAGATCTAACTTCAAAGAAATATGAACAATCATTGAAAGAACCTAGGAATGATACTTGAGCTTTTGCCATCATTTCTCGATCACAAGTAAAAGTTAACATGGTTGATTTTCTTAACTTTTCACCAGTTTTACCATCAACTGCATCACAATAAGCACCATTTACATACGTTAAAGTTAACTTTCTACCTCTAAATTTTGGTGTAGTTGAGATTTCACCCATTGAAACATACTTATTTGTTTCATTATCTATATAAAACGCGCCTATTTTTGAAGGTTCTAATCCATCTTGAATTTCATTATTATGACCATCATGAGATTTTTTGAAGGGGTTGGAACAAATTCCAATAGTATAGTTTTTCCCACTATCATAGCCTCGAGTGACCCAAGGTAATGCTTTTCCTTCCGGGTTGGATAAGGAAGATAAACCTCGAAGATCGATGAACCCGTGGCTGACCGGGTGAATTACTGTACATGGGTCTAATTCCATTTCGTGATGGGATGAGTCTTGGTGTTCATCATGATTGTTATTGTTGTTGTTGTCATTATGGGGGATTTCTTTATGAGGAGAATCGAAACTATGACTTATTGAATCTAATATTTGTGAAGATGCTTGGTATAAACTTTCGTTAGATTGCTGTTTTGATTCTATCACAGTTATAGTGGCTAGTAGTATTATGAATATCAAGAAGAATATGATTAGTTTTCTTGTTATTATCTTTGCAGATTGCCTTAGTGAAAAGTTCATAGCGAATGTATTGGTGGTGGCGTGTCTATATGCGTGTATTTAAGACAACCTATTAGCTTGCAAGCTCAATATTTGTTGTAATAAAGTAGGTACAATTAAATTAATTGCAGGAGAAATTTTAAATTTTATGTCAAGTTTGATTTTTTCTGATTGAAAGTGAAGTCAAGTTAATTAAAGTGAGAGAAACTTGAAATGAAACACATAAATTAAGTTAAGGTATGAAAGGAGGAGAACAATAAACTCATTTATTCAGGCTGAAGATGTAACACAATATAATACCAATTAGAAGGAAAACAATAAACAACAACAATAACCAAATCTTAAACAATTAATTGGAATTAATAAAATAAAGGGTTTTTAATTTAGCAAAATATCGATAAGCACCGAACTACGGGTAAAATCAAAATGTTTGTTTCCCAAACACCTTTTGACCTTAGGATAGTCTATTGATAGGATATTAATAGCTGTTGAATCTCACTTTACTACAACCTTTCTTCTACAACATGCACGTAAAACCACTAGATGTGCTATTCTGATTAATTAATTACATACTTTTAGTTGAACGACAACAATTTTAGCATTCGTTCTTGACTGGGTCCTAATTAATCCATAAAGTGAATACTGAAATATTTTTTACGCATTTATGTGAAAGAAAAAAGGTGCGAAATTAAATAAAAAATGTCGTAGCGTAAAATATTTAGTGAGTCTAACCAAGAAAAAGATTACAACCGCTTAATGAACAGGATTCTACACGTCATAAGGGCCCTTTAAAGAATCCACAATTCACGTTTCTAGAATAATACCATATCATCCATCATCCATCTCCTACAGGAAGTTACATTATTAACCAACTTGACAATTATACTACAATCAGTTATTGATGCACAATGGACACTTGGAATACAGCAGCAACGACAGCACATTCTATATTACCAACAATATTGAATTATTCTGATCCATTACTAAGTAAGATATTATCAGCAAAGAAAGCATTACAATTGCTAGAATCTAATTTAGTATCCCCTCCCTCTGCGGATACTGATACGGATAAAGATACAGACCAGCATGAAATAGTCGATAGCGTCACATCAACTGATAAATCAATAATTGAATTATTAATCGCTGCTTGCGATGGCGATTTGGTTACGTTAGAAAATATAACAAGATCCAATCCTCAACTAGTAAATACATTGTACCCTACTCAAGATGCAGGTGTGACTGCTTTAATCTATGCCATTTGCTTTAATAATTATGATATTGCCGATTCGTTATTAAATATTCACAATGCAGATCCTGATTTATGTGATTCATTAGTCAATTATACACCATTAATGTGGGCAGTCTATTTTAATCAATTAGATATTGTTAAATTATTATTAGACCATCAAGCAGACCCATTTTCATGTCCTAAGGATGATGGCAAAAATGCAGTGTCATTGGTGACTCTTGAAAATTTGGAAATGTATGACTTTTTTAAAACCCATAATTTGCTACATCGACAAAGAAGTTCGTCGGACCAAGATCTTTATGGGTCTACTGAATTCTTACCTCAGGATGATTATCAAGATGATTTATCGGCCCGATTAAAGTTACAAACATTAACCGGAACTGAGCATCAACCAGATGAAGAACAAGACAATAGAGATGAAGATGAGGAATACATATTAAGCCAGGATATTATCTTGCGCCAATTACCAGAATTTGATTATGAGAAATTACTACCAGAACAATTTCTAAAGTTTACCGATAGTGATATTCCCTCGTTATTAGATTATATTTTTGAACTTCGTTCAAAGACAAAGTATCAACATATGACAAAGTTACCAGCGGCCATTGTGTTCCAGTTAATTAGATATTCATATTTAAAAGTAGATTCCATTGAATTGACAGAATTCTTATTTGATTGTTTCACAGCTAGATTAAGATCAGTCACAAACACAAAATCAGGTGCATTTAATATGGCATTGCAAGACACTGATATTGCCAGTAATACACATGGAGCAGGTGATATTGTTTCCTTAAGCTATTGGTTATCCTGTTTACAATTTTTACATTTTTATTTCACCAAGAATGAAATATATACCAAATTTCCAAAGTTTTTACAAGAGTTAATCAACCTTGTCCAATCCTTAATCGCAACTTTATCTTTTTCAATCAATTCAAGATTAAACTTATTAGTTGATGAATGTTTACTTGACTTCACTAACTTGGTTGATGTTTCTAATGTCTTATACGCTAAGGACTGGAATTTATTCAAATCAAAGCATTCCGGTCATCCAAACACATATGATGACATTTTGAATATGTTATACCCTCCATCTGAACGTGAATTAATGAAACCATCCCCTATTAGATATATTCAAGTTTTGGGAGCTCTTGATTATGTCTTGAAGATTCATTTGGTAGACAATTTATTTAAGATCCAAACATTTTCCCAGGTATTTTATTACATCAATAGTATTATATTTAATCGAATCATTAGTCAAAACAAATATTGCTCGAGAGCTAAAGCAATACAAATCAGACTCAATATTTCGACAATTGAGGATTGGTTAAGATCCCATAATATGAAAGTATACAAGCCAGACGCTATTGGGGGACTTTCCAAATTAGTACCCACCGAATTTAAATTAAACAATTTATTGGAGGAAGAATATGAGGAAAAGAAATCATGTCGAAACCCACATTATTTACAATTTTATTATAATTCATTATATCATGTCGGTAAGAACCAATTAGCACCTACAATAGAATTATTACAATGGTTACAGTGTATGTCATCCCTAAATGATGAAGATAGTCTCATTAATACTATTAACCAATTTGATTCCTTAAATTACTATCAATTATTAAAAGTATCGCATAAATTATATAAATATGAAGTCAATGAATCGAAACTTCCTAAAAAATTAATCAACCTATTACGGAAATTAGTTTCCCAACATGGTGAATCACAAATCAAGAATAGATTTTTACATTATATGACCCAATCCACCTTTCTTTCCAAAGAAGTGTATATATATCTTAATCCAAACCATATCTTTGCTGTTGCCTTACCTACCCTTGCAGAACTAATTGGAAATTATGGTGCTGGGTTAGGTGGAGTTAAAGTCTTCCGCGCGAAGAAGTATCAACCATCCTTACCAGTATCAATATTGGATGATATAGATGAAATATTGACCGAGAATAAGAATAGTCAAATAGCTGACTATGACTACGAACCTCAAGAGCAAGAATATGACGAATATGACGAAGAAAATGGTTCCGAAAAGGAAAATAATACCGTTGCCACGGTGGTGCTTAATGATGGAGAGAAGGAGAGGTTTAAGGGAGATGAATTGTTTAAGCAGGTACAGATGCCAAATTCTTTGATGCATAAGGAATGGGGAAGTGGTCAAATGGAGGATTTTGAAAGTAATCCGTGGTAGGAGAGGTTTTCTATAGAGATGACAATGTAAATGGTCATGCTTGATGCACTAGCTAATTAATTTAATAATGTAACACCATTTTAAACGTATACCCAAATTGAAAACGCTTCTCATTGGGGGTTGTAGGTTGGGCATTTCCCTTCGATCAATCGCTAATTCTGAATTTACAACTTTGCGGAATGAAGAAATTACTATATATGAATCTAAACTCAATATATTCTCGCTATTTCGCAGTGAATCTTTATAGAATCAAATCACGACAAAATAGAAAGACTATATTGAGTTTAGATTGACACTATATGAGGATCTTCACAAGGATCACTAACAAATGCAAATTATTTATTAACCTTTGAGCTAATCTATTATAAGCTATATATATACAGGGAACAACACTTCGATTCACTTTCAAACAATCATTTCTTCATGGATTCCATAAAGTTATTATTCTTAATACGTTTATTATTTTCTCTTCCCAATTGCATCTTTCTCCATCTCATAAAGTTTTCATTCTTAATGACATCATTAACTTTTTCTGGTTCGAGCATTGTCCATAACCATTCTGGATATTCATTATCTTCTACTGCAACTGGTTCATCACCCTTTTGTCTTAATTTTAAATTTAATACTGTTCCTGCTGGACAACTAGATTTGATAGCTGGTGTTTCGTTTCTTAAAATATTAGCGGTGGAAAATGATCTGACGGGTGTTATACTCCTTCTGAAAATGATATTTCTCAACATTGTATTAGGCTATCTCTTGGAGGGATTATTCTTTGGATCTAGTTGTTAGCAGCGATCTTTCATAGTAGTAGATAAAAATTTTGGTAATGAAAATGAAAATTGGGAAATGTCTCAATACTCACTGGGAGACATTTTACGCAAAAAATGTCGCAAGCCGTCTTTTTTTGGGTTGAAAATTTTTCAATTTGATCACGAGTACACTACTAACAAAGATCACTTGACACATTGAATGTGCTGCCTAAATAAAAAATTTATACAACCCATCAATCAAAGTGTATCGTGATACAACACATCTTATATAGATATAAACATCCAAAAATGCCACCAAAGAAGAAGGCCGTTCAAGAAAAACCAATTTTATTGGGTAGACCAGGTAATAACTTAAAATCCGGTATTGTTGGGTTAGCCAATGTTGGTAAATCAACCTTTTTCCAAGCAATTACCAGATGTCCATTAGGTAATCCTGCCAATTATCCTTTTGCTACCATTGAACCAGAAGAAGCAAGAGTTATTGTCCCATCCCCAAGATTCGACAAATTATGTGAAATGTACAAACCAAAGAGTGAAGTTCCAGCTTTCATGACTGTTTATGATATTGCTGGGTTAACTAAGGGTGCTCATGCTGGTGAAGGGTTAGGTAACAATTTCTTGGCCAATATTAGAGCTGTTGATGCTATTTTCCAAATGGTTAGAGCTTTCGAGGATGCTGATATTATTCATATTAACGATGAAGTTAATCCTTTTGCTGATTTAGAAATCGTTAAGGATGAATTAAGATTGAAAGACATTGAATTTGCTAATAAATATTTGGAAGGTATTGAAAAGATTACCAAGAGAGGTGGTCAATCTTTAGAAGTTAAGCAAAAGAAGGATGAAGCTGAATTAGTCAAGAGAATCATTGCTATGTTAGAAGAAGGTAAACGTATTGCCAACCAAACTTGGACCTCCAAGGAAGTTCAACTCATTAATGACATGTTATTATTAACCGCTAAACCATGTATCTACTTAGTCAACTTATCCGAAAGAGATTACGTTAGAAAGAAGAATAAGCACTTATTAAAGATTAAAGAATGGGTTGATGCCAACTCTCCAGGTGATCTTATTGTCCCAGTTTCGGTTTCTTTAGAAGAAAAATTAGCTGGTATGGGATCTGATGAAGAAAGAGATGCTTATTGTAAAGAAATTGGTGCTACTTCCGCTTTACCAAAGATTATTGTTGCCATGAGACAAAAATTAGATTTAATTTCTTTCTTCACTGGTGGTGCTGATGAAGTTAGAGAATGGACCATTAGAAGATGGTACACTGCTCCACAAGCTGCTGGCACTATTCATACTGATTTGGAAAGAACTTTCATTTTAGCACAAGTTATTAAATATGATGATTTGGTTGAATATGGTGATGAAAAGGCCGTTCAAGCTGCTGGTAAGTTGCTCCAAAAGGGTAGAGATTACTATGTTGAAGATGGTGATATCATTTATGTTAAGGCTGCTGAAGGTAAGGCTCGTTAAGATTAAATAAGTGAATTAATTTTTAAAAACTCGCATAGTATGTGTGTATATAAATACATTTATTCTTAAAACGCGCAGGTTACCCAATCTATTGTAGGCGTACTTCTATCTGGTGGCTTTAAGTCTTATCAACTTGTTAAGGCTTACTCGTGGTAATGAAACACAAACTGGTTAGTAACAATTCGAGCAGGGGAACCTGCACCGGATTAATATCCCAAAATAATCTTTTAAAGCTTCTCCCTAAGATTCGACGGGTCGTAAGCCATAAATAATATGGAGTGTAGAAAAAAGAGATAATTTTTAAAATCTCCATAACCTAATAAGAACTTAAATGTAAGAATTAACCGGACAAAACCACAATCTTCGCACTTTACCAAATGCCGCACCCCTCCTCTTCCGCCGGCAATCTCGTAAATGACTATTGACCCAAAGCGAATTACTAACAACCGGCAGCAGCGACTTCTTTGTATCGTCTCAAAAGTCCCATTGTAGGTAACCTCCCAAATTCGGCTTTTGTGGGCACTGCATTGGTGGTTATGACTACTTATCGCGCTTTATGGTCAAATGCTTGGGTTCCCAGGTGGTTTAGTCTTACGTGCGACCCCAAGACATCCTGGCATTTACAGCGAATCCTATGTTTCCCGGACAAATCTTCACAGCTCTTATCAGGTATCTCTGCCTTCTATATTTATTTCAAAAAGTTCGACGAGTGGGTGGTGAACAGCTCACTTTGTCTGATCTGCTTCGCTGGAGAAAGCTACACTCCGTCGACTTACTACACCCTTTTCCTCAATTTATTAACTTTCGCTCCCTCATAATTTCGAGGTTTTTCACAAGTTAAAACGATGTGGCTTTTTCTCTCTCATGAAAGCATACGTGTAGGTTTTTGGTTTTGTACATAACATTTAAGGAAAGGGTATGGCGTTATCAATAGACAAGTCATATGGAGAAAAAAAATTGCTAAATAGGAGGTTATGCTGAAAGAAAGAACCGTACAAGTTGATCTTATTGAAACATGCAACTATTGTGCTGTTGTTGAAGTTTTTATTGGTTAAAATAAAGGGGTCAACCAATCAAGGTATTAATCAAAGAAACGTTTCATTCCGTTTGCTTGATTTTATAGGTGTGATTTTAACTCTTCCTCCACGTGGAACCCTTTGTTTATGTTTCAGAATTTTAAACTTTGCAATAATTAAATTAATAAAGTGCTTTATTTTTTCATTTAATTACTATCTAATTTATTATTACTATGTACATGTAATCTGCTAACTAACTAACTTAACTGGCTAGCTAACTATGTGACATTTCAAGCCTTGAACCTTTGATATGATGATAAGCCTTGCAAAATGAGGATCAAATTGATTTACTAACAGATTCATATGATTTAAAATTACTTAAGACAGATGTCTTCCTTTTCATCTTTGTTAATATTGACAGATTAAATGATGAAGAAATCTTTCCTTGTTAATCAAAAGTTTACTATGACCAGATTAATGAGAAGGTTACTACCTCTACTCTTAATAATATTTGGTCTTGTTGCAATATTCCACACAACTAAGTACATTCACGTATCCAACTACTATACAAACTTAATAAAACAAAAATTAGTAGTTGAAGATTTACCTAATACTAACCAAAGATTAAGACAAGATATTCATTATACAAATTACTTATATAGTGGATATCATAATTTCTCAAAACTTTATGATGGAAATTTGGCAGCAATCAAATCTGCTCCTATTGAAGAGAAATGTTTAAAGTTTTTCAATCAACATGAATCCCTAAACCCAGAATGGGCTTTTCCACTTCATATTAAACCGGGTGATAAGTTTGATAAATTGGTTGATGATAAGCAGAGATTCTTTAATACCAAAATTCGTGAGTTAAAAGAATCCAAGAAAACGAAAGGAGATAAAAACTATTCTGTACAACAACTGGATCTCGTAGATATTAACAACCAATATGAGAAAACGGTGGTTGATACTAAAAATGTATTAAAAAGTATGGCTGATACTATATCTTTATTGAGAGTATTTGGGAAATGTTTTCTTCAACAAACTTCTGATCTGGGAGAATATAATGAACTAAAGAATAGATTTTCCCGTAAACTTTTCCAATATTTAACTGGTAATCTTCCTATATTTGAATCATTAGACGGTAGTCATACCCTTCCAAGAAACACATTTCCTGTATTGGGTTTCAACAATGAATTTAAACCAAAACACAAGGAAAGCAATGAAAATATCATCAACTTTATATCTGATAATGTAAAAGGAAAAGGAATCGTTATATCTGCTGGTTCCAAACACGTTAAAGATATATTGAGATTAATCAAAATATTAAGAGCACTAAATAATAAACTTCCAATTCAAATCATGCATATTGGAGAATTAAAAAAGAAAAGTATTGAATATATCCAACGTGCAGCCATTGCAGATCCTAAAGAACTATTCAAACTTAGTGTAGCTGAGCATGCTTCATACTTGCCTGAACTTGATCTTTTGAAGCAATATTCCGAATATGGTTCCGACTTTCCTATACAACATATCCAGATTGTGAATGTTGCTAAAACGGTGAACCATCAGTACATTAGCTTATTTTCAAGATTTTCCACTAGGATATTGGCACTTATATTCTCATCCTTTGAAGAAATTGTCCTTTTGGATGCTGATACTGTGCCCTTAGTCCCAGTTGAACAGTTTTTTGGATCAAAAGAATACACCTCTTCAGGCACTTATTTCTTTCGTGATAGATCGTTGAGAGATTATAATAAGTTCATGGAAACAAACTATTTCACTTCCTTATTTCCCGCTAATGAAAAATCACTTGATGCATTATTCGGTATACCTCGAATAACATCCAAAACTTTGAATAATTCATATATGACCGGATGGAGACATTTCCAAGAAGCAGGTGTTGTCGTCATCAACAAGAAACAACATTTCTTGGGTGTTCTTATGGCATTACCTTTAATAATGTGGAAAGATCCCGTCAGGAGTAGTATTTGGGGGGATAAAGAAATGTATTGGTTAGGACTTGCAATGGCAGGTGATGAAAGTTATGAATTCAATCCATTATCAGCTGCATCTGTAGGATCCGTAACTAGTACACCAGATCGAAAATGGTACATCAACACCGAAGCCAATGAAGTATGTTCAACTCATCCTGGACATATTGATGAAACTGGTCGATTACTTTGGATAAATTCCGGATTTGCATATTGTAAAAAGAATGATCATTTTAAAGATCGGACACAATTTCCATTTAGTACTTTTGATACTAATGAATTGGCAGAACTATATAAGAATCCATTAAGGATACGACAAGCGATTGTTCCACCTGACTTACCTCCATATAGAAAACCTGGTAGTCCTACTAATCCTAAACCGGAGAATAATCTTAAGAAAAGTTGGACATGGAGGCCGAAGGATATAGACGAGATCAATAATCATTTAGCTTCTGGAGAAACTAAATATGATTATATAACCCATTGGGGACCACAGAAGGGTTGGATGAAGAGTACTATATGTGAGGGATATTATTATTGTGCATATGATTCTGTAGCTAGTTTTACAGAGGATGGGAAGTTTAATAAGGGGAGGTTATTTGAGTTTAGTAACAAAGATGTTAAATTTTATGATTATTTGAGTAAGATTTGGCATACTGGTGGCAGTAGAAAGGTATATAAAAACACCTAGACTATTCCAATTATAGACATTACAGCTTAGAAGGATTATTAAATATATAATTATTTATTGTAAAGATGAGATTGCGTTTAACTT
Organism: Hemisphaericaspora xylofermentans; assembly: GCA_002105455.1. Lineage (NCBI taxonomy): Eukaryota > Fungi > Ascomycota > Pichiomycetes > Serinales > Debaryomycetaceae > Hemisphaericaspora > Hemisphaericaspora xylofermentans. The sequence goes on along the minus strand of NDXA01000017.1, from coordinate 57,084 downwards.
GTCCGATTTGTTGCAAACACTATGACTCCTGTAAATGAAGTAGTGTTACGGACTTACACTTAAAACAACTGCTTGAGTTCCCATTGGCTTGATTAATGTGGTTTTATCAGAATCAGAAAAAGTTTGTTCATCAACATATCTATCGATTAATTCTTCTACATGTTTCTTCAATTTATCTTTATCTTCCTTGTTAAGCTCAGTGATGTATGATCTTGTTTCCCAATACTTCCAAACATCATCCTTTTTAATAAACTTATCATAAAACACAAACAAATCTTTAATACTGGACCCGAAATACGGGTTTTCAGATTCTAAAATAGGTCTCCATTTTCCATGTCTATATTGAGGAACATGTCCATCAAAAGAATATATATATTTAGTCACTTCCAGATTCCATTTCTGATTTTCAAAATATGCAGCAAATAACTCTTCTGTATTGTCAAAATTTCCAAAATCAATCTTATCAAAATAAACACTATTATCATTATAAAATTTCGCATCTTTAACAGATGTTTTCTGACCTGGGGATTGGAAATCAAAATTCCAAATCAATCCTAATTTCCCTCCCTTCTTCAACACACGACTTAATTCAGCCAAACTCTCCAAATCAGCAAACCAATGGAATGCCTGTGCAATAATAATCGCATCCACTGATTCATCTTCCAAGGGTAATTTATACGAATCCCCTTGATGAACCTGTTTCAATCCTGGGAAATTGGATTTAAAACTATCAAGCATCCCAGAACTCGGTTCAACTATTATTAAATTGTCTTTCCAACCATTGTTCACTAAATTATGAGTAAATTTCCCAGTTCCAGCAGCTAATTCCAAAATAACTTTCTCTGGTTTATATTTGAATTTGTCACCTTCTTGTTCTGCTAATCCCAATTCGACAAGAAATGGATTGACCAATACTGGAATGAATGAGGGTCTGTAAGTATCATAGTCGACGTGATTTGAGTCAAAAGAAGTCACAGCGGTATTATGTGCTTGTTTTTCTGGCATTGCTTTAATTTTGTTGGAATCCTTGATTTGAAACAATTTGTGGAAATCGGAAACAGAAACGTCCTGCTATTTAAATTGCTTTGGTAAATTGCTATTGGAAAATGTAAACAACGGAGATATTAGTAATAATGAAACTAAAATTGCAGCCTCAATTTTTCTTGCTGACGTTAGAATTGACGTTAGAATTGCGAAAAATCAAGCAATTGCGATACCCACCGTTTACTGATAATAATTACTACAATAACGATATGAAATGTATTAAACATACTAATTAAATTAAATTCTAAATAAATGTCTTATAAATTAAAACCATAATAAACCATTAAAAACCAAATACTCATAATAAATATAAAATATAAAAAAAATGCCAAATAATATTAAAAATTACATTTAATGCCTTGGGTCAACTTTTGGAAATCTACAGATTCCAACCGTATCACAATAATCGTCAATTATCTTCACTTCTTCTTCCAACCCGAATTCATTGGCAAGGAAATATAACGATTTAAGTAATGAGTTCTTCTCCTTGAGTTCGAAAACGTGAACCTCTAAGAAATAAAAATTAATCACATCCAACAATTCATTCTCTTGGACGAATCGTCTAATTAACAAACCTATCATTTCCTCTGATTTGGTAATTTTCAAAAAGTTTAAAATTTGATTAAATGCAGAAATGGATAATACGGAATGATCAATTGATTTATTGAATCTCAAAATTTTGTGGAATTTGTTCATGAGCGCTTTTGAATCATATGAAACTTGTTTGGCAACATTGTTCAATTGCTCAAACAAAATTGTTTCGAAACCATCAATATTCATTTCTTTTGCGATCTCTCTGCGATTTTCAAGATACATTTCCCTCATTTGAGACAAATCACCAACTGTCAAGATTTGCAAGCATAATTCCTTAACTGATTTATGTAGTTCAAATTCAGCTACTGCAGTTGATGTTTGAATTGAAGAAAGAAACTTTGCATAGCTGATTAATTCACTAAGCTCAGTTGAATACTGTCCAAGTTTGGAATATTTATCAAGAATAATTTTTGTAGCTTGCGGAGTACAACATTCCAATCTGTATCTAATCAATAATTCACCCAATTTTGCATTCAACTTGACCCCTTTGAAGAATTTGATATAATCAGCTTCAAACAGTTTTATGTCGACGTTTAAATCTGCTTCAAGCAAATATAAAGCAACCTTAGGATCAGTTAAACCGTTGGACTTGATTAACTTGAGGACCATGTCGAATTTTCTACGACTGAACAAATAATCGAAATATGCAGTTATCCATTCAACATCTTTATTGTTTGAGTAAATATTCTCAAAATATGCTTCTTGAGTTAAAATCTTTCCAGGAGGTCTATCTTTGATCTCATTTGATGATTGAAATAACTTCACCAATAACCCAGTATCAGTGATGTTATTCTCTTGTAAGTAGTAAGCGATATGATAATTCAAAGTCCCAAAATTATGTTCAACCAATCTCTTAGTCAATTCAATCTTACTCTCAATATCCATCTTAGATGACCATAACCTTTCAACAAATTCACTAATCTTAATTTGTGATTGAACCAATAATACATCAGCAATGAAATTATAATTAATCATTGCATTCCAAGTATTCTTTTGGAAATTGTATCCTTGATGGAACAATTCTAAGAATCTCTGAACACCCTTTTCATGATAAATAGTTAACAAATAACTAATATCTAACTCACACTTAAAATCAATTTCCTGGGTACCCATAATTTCATTCTCGATATTTAAATAATCACAAGTTTCAATCATAGCAGGAGTTAATTGAATACCAATATTTCCTTCGATCAATTTCTTGAAATCGTCTTTCAATAATTGTTTAAATTCAATCATTTCGGAAGTTAATTCAATGTAATGATTATCAGGATCTTCAAATTGATTGATCAACAATGATTCGAATTGAGAAATCTTACCCAAAATATCAAAATCTTTCCCAACATAATTCATTAATTGACGGGCAATGATAACCAATGCATAGAGATTGTCAGTAGCTAAATCAACCTTATTGATAGCATTCCACACCATAGTGGAATTCATGAATAACTTAACATTGTAGTCATTGATGGATTGAACTGCCATTTCATTACCAGCTAATTCAGGAGGCGTTTGAACCATAAAATAGGTGATAAATTCAGAAAGATAGTCATTAATGTCAGTGGAAGTGGTATAATGTCTGGATTGGATTTCTAATAAATTACCGAGCAAACCGAAATAATATTGATTGAAAAATTCGCCAGGTTGTTTGTTGAAGATAACCCCATTATATAAATAATCGCATGTTTTCTTCATAGTTTCCAAATCAGCAATTAAGTGTTCCTTCAACATGATTTCCTTCAATAATTGGAAAATGCGTTCATGATCTCCGTTAGATATACTCGAGGAGAGCAATAGATCACGACATGATACTCCTTCATTTTGCTTCAACATTTCAATAGTTGATGTCTTTTGAAAATCTTGTCTAATTGCAACTCTATCATATAATGACCAAATTGATTCTAGCCTTTCGTGAGCAAATTCATTAACCAACCTCGAAATCATGAAATTGTAAAAGGAAACAGGGAACTCGGGAAGATATGAAATTGAATTGAATCGTTGTAATAATTCAAAGCCTTTCGTCAATTTGCCAGTTGCGCCAACATAATTCTTAATGAACGTTGCAATTAAATCACCAACTTGCTTTTTATTTGGTCTTTGGTCGAATTGTAATGATGTTTTGTAATCCAATAAAACAACATCTAAGAATTCGCATGCTTGCAGAACGTTGCCAGTATGAAGTAAGGAAGTAATTACTGCTTCGTAGGCTTGAAACTCGTCAACATTAGGTAAATTCCTGTAACTGTCATATGCCTTTGATATTATTTCATAAACTTCCTTAGAATTAGAAATTTCAAATCTAGTGTAGTACCTACAAAGCTTTATGACAGAAAGATGGAATTCTGCTTCTTGGATATCACTTGTTTTAATAACTTCATTTAATGATTCAATCACAGCACTATTGATCAATTCTGCATAATGGTTTATGACAGTTAAGATCTTAGGTAATAACTTTGGTAAATCCAAATGATCTCTTGGAATAGAAGTAAATAATTCAATGCTAATTTGAACAAATTCCTTTGACTTGGTAACAAGATCACCATACTGTAAAGAGTTGTCAGCTGGGACATCAACACACGCTAAACTTCCATTCAATAATGCATCAAGCACTACATTGTATGTTTCCTTATTTGGCTTAAGTCCTGTATGAAGAATGTCCAGGTAAACAGTTAATAAGCTTGTTAATTTCGATTCAATGGAACTCAATTTAATTTCTGAATCTAAACTTCTTTTAACTATGGAAGTGAGGACGATATTGTACAATTCAATCGAAGGCAAAGTCAAATCATTTCTCTTGATCGATTGATATAACGGATATATGATGTTTAAGTCTTGTGGAGAGCTGTGGTTCTCGAATGCATTGGTGATATTTGAAAGTTGGGTTGCTAAGAAATCCTTATCAAAAGTATCGACTTCTTCAGGAGCAACTTGGGCTTGTTCTTGCGTTTTGTTTGAGGGTTGTTGGGTTGAATTTTTGATGAATTCGACGATGTTTGGGACCGGTATGTCGTCTACGTTCTTTTGCTGCAATGGTGGAGATGTGGTTGTAGTAAATGACCTCTTGGCTACACCAGTGGAAAATACGTTGGATACCTGGGTTTGCATTGAGCTTGTCGGAGTCATGGCATTAGCGGCTGCCGCGAAATGATGTGGCCTGAAAGTTAATGAAGACAACAATTTGGAGGACACTTTCTGGATATTTTCAATGCTAAATGGTGACTCTACTATAGCCTTCAGTATTATGTATTTGGCAGTAAAACCCAAGAGCAAAAGTTTAACATGGAACATAGCTAAACAATGCCTGCGATGGTGATGACGATTATAATGATGGTAACGTCTGTTATGATGACTATGACGGTGATGACGATATGTGTTTCTATTACGCTGGAATTCTTGGTAATCTTCACTAGTACCATATTGTGCACGTTCATTCATCTCCATTTCCGTTAAAAGGTAGTGGAAAATATAACGTTCATATTCCAATTGGCGTTGTTGTCGTTCTGATTCATGATTGAAAATAGAGTAATACATTCCATAATGACCATTATCTAAGGTTATGAAATTTTTGAATGAAGCATTGTTGTGAAAAGGGTTTTTGGAAAAGAACCATCTAGCTTGATCATAGTATTTAAAATGATACTTCACTAATTGAGTATATTTTAAATATGGATATGAGCTTTGAAAGAACTGCAACCTTATGGTATGTTGTTTGTTTATTGCTGAATATTTAGCCAACCGTATTATTGTTTGGAACACCATAGCTGTTGAAATTTTTTGGTTGTAAAATATGTAAACTATGCTTAGTTCATTAAATGTATTTGGTCGATAAAGCTATTGATTCCTAACCATGCAATGTTATGAAAACTTAAATTGAATATCAAGGTATGTCTATATTGGTTGGTCTAAGTCTTCTAATTCCTCCTCTGCTACTACCACCCTTTCTAAGTCGTCTATTAGTTTTGTAAGTGAAAAAGAACAAAATGTATGTATGACTTTCTTTACCTTTAGTTGTTTGGTTGTAAAAATAAAAAGTGAAGGGATAGGAGTAACGAAGTATAATATAAAAAAGTAAACCAAAAAATAGAAAAATAAATGGGAGCAAGAAAAAAATACAAACCAAAAATGTCGCATTATTAGTTTAAGATTTTCTATTATTTTTCAAGTTACGGATTTATTGTTTTCTCTTCGGATTTTTTGGTGTTTCTGAAAGAAAAAACATCTGAGAAAAGCGTTGAGGTATTGTTCTTGGCATCGGCAACATAAATGTCGTCAATGCAGAATGTACAACACTTCAGTAGAATTGAGTCTTAATTAATACAAGATGACTTTGAATAAAGAAGTCATATATGTACTTCTAGATCTGCATGCAATGGAGATCTATCCTTGTATTGTGAAAATGACAATATATAGAAATCCCCTCCCCCAACCCCTCCAACCAACCACGTAAAATTTCAGGATAGAATTACCCCCTTTACCATAAAGAGAAAAAAGAAATCTCTAATTGTTTACTATCGGATAAGCTTGGGCTATAGATCACATTAACTAACATTCTCTACGTGCGCAAAGTATTTTTAATGAATCAACCTGTACTGCTCGACATCTTACTAAAAGGTAATGTCGTCTTAATTTAAATTTCAACCAATAAGAGTTTGAATAATTTTCATTTGTTTAATAGCACAAATTGGCCCTTACCAAAAATAAAGAGCAATTACGGAAACTTTAATTAATGTAGTACGAGAATTCCCGAAATTTTTTTTCGGAAGAAAAAAATAATAGTTTGTCTGCAGTCCCCGGCTTTTGACTCATATTCCGATCCTTTTTGATTTGACCGTCTTTTTTTTTCCTTTGATTTCCCATGGTTATCTTAGAGGTTAATCCTCGACATTTTTTTTTCTAATTAATTGCAATTATGTCAGAAAAAAGCTGCAAAAAATTGAGAAAATACTCGAAGGCAAATCAAAAGAAATCCCTCATAAGAGTTCTTAGTAAAAAATGTAGCCAATCCAATGTCGTTAACGTGGTCATTCAACGAATAATCAGTGTAAACAATTCATCGTCATCAGAAAACTATCCATCGTTACAGGTTACGTGACATAGGTATCATCTATCCTACGTGTGAAAATAGATCACTTACCGTTTACCTGATCAATAGTTTTGTCTAGAACAACTTTAGTACATGCAAATTGCATTGTAATCTAACAAATCAATAGAAATCACATTGTCATGCAATCTCCACGGCGCGATTTCATTTGTGTAATATGAATGTGTAATTGAAATATGCTTAATTCCGCCTGGTCTAGAGCCGAAACTAACATTAGTTTTTTTTTTTGAGCGAATTAATGAGTCTCAAAGTTAGAATTAGACTATGCTTGAAAGTTTACATCTATCTCTATCAGGTATGCAAAGTGAAACACATCACTGTGATAATCGTAACTACATCTAGACTTAATACTTAGCTAGAGGTTCACTTATTGCTAATTGAGAGTTGCGAAAAGGGAGGTCACTTTTTATCTACATTCAGACTAAAGTATTTTTTGCAACCATTTTTTGCTAAAAGTCTACTTGAAGTATCATGAAACCCAATTACTATGTTCATAAAAATATGTAACTACTACTTTTCGAGTAATGAAAGTTCCAAAGCCCTCCTAATATCCTCATCAATCTCTTCATCTATTAATGCCTGTTGACTACTACTCGTTTCAATTGGTTCTGCACTGCAAATACTAAAGTCTTCCTCTTCCTGTTGCATTGCTTCTTGTTTAGACAATTCGATAGCAAGCAATAAATCTTCGTCTAATTCATCTGCAGGTAGTAGGTCTGGTTGATCAACAGAAACTTGACTGGTATCCTTACTACTATGGAAACTTTCACTGATTGCTAATGCCATAGTTAATTCGTCATCTTCATCTTCAAATTCAGTTCCATTGTATTTATCAAGAAGCCCATAAGTCTTAGTCTTGGTATACTCTTCACTTTCATACTCATCTCTTCCTTCTCTTATTTTTCTTTTGGACTCATTCTTTCCAAACACTCCTACATTGACAAGTTTTGATTTCTTAGATCCTGCACCTGATTTAACTTCTTGAAGGTCCCCAAATTGGAAATATTGAATCGTGTCTCCACAAACAATTATCCCATTCGTATCGATCTGGTTCGGATTCAATTTAATGGAATTTATTGCAATCAATTCGTTATAAGTATGGGAATACTTTTTGGGGAACTTCATTGAGATTTCTCGTAAAAATTTCCCTGAGAAAACATCGTAGATGTTGGTTACTCCATTATAACCACCAATAGCAATTATACACCCATTTAATGCAAAGTTTGTCACTTGTGGTAAATCACGATCAATTATGGCATTGTAAATCGAGGATGAATATTTAATATGTTGTAAATCTGGTTGGATCTTAACAATTGGTTCTATTTGTTTAGATAATTCTCGAACATTCCATATAATTACACTATCATCAGACAATAGGTTTCCATAAAGCAAGCCATCATGCCCAATTATGTTTGAGTTTTGGGTGTGTAATTTCGAATTGGGTACTGTTTGGATATGCGATTGCACAATCTCTATATCTTCGGGTAAAACTAATTGCCTTTCTCGAGTATTTTCAAAATTGAAAACTTTAATGATGTTCAAATAACTTATGATAATGTTGCTTGAACCGTAGTCAACATCAAAGAAGTTTTTGAGTTGTCTTAATCTCTCATAATAATGTGCTGTGTTTGGATCTTCATGATTTTGAATGTTGATTCCCATTGGTATCTTCTTAGTAACTTCCAATGTTTTGTAATCAATGATAAATATATCGTTTTCAGTGTTTAGAATAATGAATTTATTAAAATCAGAGTGTACATTGTAGACAATTTCACCAAACTCGAATGATTTGACTAAATTTCCACTTAAAGTCCAACATTTGAGGTTCCCATTATAACCTCCACTTATGATATCAATTTTATTTCTAAAAATATCAGGGTTTTCATTCATTACAATACACATTATAGGACCACTTTCTCTAATTTCAAATCTTAATGAACTAACTCGATTAGACACTGAAGTAGATTTATTCAAATCACGTAAATGAATCTCACCATTCAATTTTCCAATCACCAAATAGTTATAATTCATATCCATAGATAATATATTCAAATTAGCGCCACCCGGTATAAAACTCTGATTTTTCCCATTGATCAAATTCCCCAGAGTGATATTTCCATGTCGTTTAGAAAAGATCATAACCCTATCGGAACGGAAATCACTTATTGTCATATCATTAAATCGATATTCATTATTTATTAATTGATAAAATTGATGAAGAGCTTTCCCTCGTTTCCAATTCTTTAAGATATTCAATCTTGCAAAATATTCACTCATCCAATTTATGGAATTAGTGATCGAAGGGAATATTTTAGGAGTGTCGAATTTCAAGTTAAACGACTTTGTCCAAGTTTCTGAATCATTAATAGCATAATTCCATTGTTTACATACCAACCGAACAGTATTTAAGCAGATTGGATCAAGTTGAGAAAAGATTTGAATTAGCAATTCAATAGGGAGATCGTTTATATGTACCTGATTTGACTTATGACTAGAATTTGTAGGTAGAACTGGACCTATTGTATTTCCCAAAACGTCCTTATACTCATGCTGGTCTTCTTCCATCTTTTGGTGGTGTATCGTGTGATGGTGATTCATGGAGATGGGTTGGAAATTTCTTATCGCCTTTTAATTTCCTGTATTTTTTTCTTTTGGTGCTTTGATGGAATTAATTAAATTACCACGTTTTAAGAAATATTCAGGGTAATTCCCTATATTTCCTAATTGGGAAGTCGACACTTCGTAAAGTCTTAGAGACTTTATTGACTTTTTGCCCAATAATCCTACGAAGATCATTCAAAACTCGCCGTGTAACTAGGACAAGGTTCTAATTGTGAAGGAAACTTCACATAAACAAATTATGGCATTGGTTCTTAAACTAACGCAGTAACTCGGTTGGTACAAGAAATGACATATATTATGATATCTACATTATCAAAATGTATTCGAAATGGTTGATCTAAAAAGATTATAATTCTGGTTCACATCTACCAGTATTCTTCCTAAGATAGACTTTCTCCTATACTTCCTTTGCCTTTGCTTCCTTAGCCTTTGCTTCCTTAGCCTTTGCTTCCTTAGCCTTCTTCGCTTCTTCGGCCTGTTTTGCTGCTTTTGCTTCCTGGGCCTTTTTAGCTTCTTTCTCTAACTTTTCTTTCTTCTTTCGCTCTTCCTCCTGTTGTAGAAATTCTGTAACATATTCGGGAACTTCTTGTCCTTGAGCCTCTAAGTATTTCAACAGACATATCCGTTTATAGACTCCATCACTTCGTGGGTCACATGCGCAATTATGGCAAATCCTAAAGTCTAAAGAGATCGGACAATTTCCGTGTACCGTGTGCTTATACCCAATATCATCAAAAAAGTGAACATTGTCCCTATTTAAAAGCAAACTCGCAGCAATTGAATGAACAGGAGCATCTCCCCATCTTTCATAGAAGAACCCTCCCTTATGATCCAAGAAATCAAAGAATTTTCGATAACCTTCTGATCTCCAGAAATTAAGTGATCCGATTGCGAAATTACCCCAAAAATGACAGTTATTATAGGTATCGCCGCCATCGTCACTTACAAACGACATTAGATTGTCTTCTGCGACGTATTCGGGATTATTTGTAATAAACTCTTTGACAGTACTCCAAAGAGTTGGGATTGTGTCGGCAATTTCTGTGAGAGCAACGTTAAACCCATACATCTTATTATTGTCTTGCATAAACTTAAATACATCATAATTGATGTCACAATACATTTCAATATTTGGTTCGACCCGCCAGTACCAGTCATAGTCATCTAGCCTGGGATTTCTCCAGAAGAAACCACTATAGAATCGACACATATGTCTATATGACTCAAGTGACCCATAAATGATATCAGCCATTTTAACTCTAGTTTCAGCCGCCTTTTCTTGATCTATCCAATCAGGGTATGACCAATGTTCGTGAGGGAGGGTTTCATAAAAGGTTTTACCAGATACAGCAGCAGTGGTCAAATTTTTGAACTCGTCATCAAAAGGGACGTCATTGAAGAAAACCCAATCATAGTTATAGTTTTTGTTGAAACGGTCCTCAACAAATCTAATAGAACTAAGTAAATCATATACTTCTTGGTTTCTACAAAGTACAACAAATGCAGCTCTCACTTTTTCACGCATTCTTACTTCTTTAGGGGGAAGGACCACTCTAGGGTCACTGGAACACCAATCAAATGGAGTTTCTTTATCCTCTTGGAGTCGAGCCAGCTGGCTAGTAATAGGGAACGGGAATCCACTAGTATTGTAGAATTTCGTTACATGAAAAACCAGGGCGACTGCTAGAATCAGAAGTAATATGAGTAGATGCTTCGTCCTCATGTTTTTATACTGGGTGGTCGTGGTAAACAATGAAGGTCAAAACTCAACGAAGAGCTAAATCAAAGTACTTCAATTGAGTTCTTCAACCATTTTGAATAATTTCTTCTGCATTGGCACTTATAATTATAATTGCTTGATTGTGCATATTGAAACATTTGCACCACGTTTTCGATTTTTTAGGAAATATTCGGGGGGGAATTGAAATTGCAAAATTGTTCTTGAGAATATACTTAATGGACCATTATCCCCAAAGAGACACCCATTGTTATATGTTATTTCTCAAAAGTACCGCAAAAGACCATTACAAGGGAACTGAATCCAAATACATATACTGCGCAAATATAGCCTATTTCGCCTAATACGGTTTCGTTTATTTAATTTTACTAGATACATGCACAAAACCTCAAGGGGAGGTACAATTATAATTCTATTTTATGAAGTGGGGCCACTAGTTGAAAAACGCGAAAAATGCATTAAAACAAACGCCAACCATCCTTCTACTTACTAAACACGCGTGTGGCGCACTCAATGGGTATTGTTGGAATTTAGGATGGTTGCATTAGAGAAAATTGTAACATCTCAACCTACGTCACGTGCAACAATATTATGTGAACAGTTCAGGAGTTAGACGAATTTACAAGGAAGCGGATTGGACCTAAAATTAAACAATTTGTAGATTTAATTTTCTTTGAACGATATAGATGGTGAATTGATATTGAACCAATATTGTACTAGATGGAGTCAATATTGTACTTATTTGTTTATTTAAAACATTATTCATAGTAGTTGGTAACACTATTTCTATTTCAACATTACATTACGCATGGCGTAACTCTAACTGTTCAACAGGTATATCCTTAAGTTGGGAGGTGTATCTTCAACCAATTGTTTACAACTAAAATTTTGACAATTACTTTAGTAGCTGCGATTTCTGGGCATACTACTTCTGTCCTTACTGTTTCTAGGCGATTGTCAATATGCTAATTTATGATATTACTGGGTGGGTTATCCTATCCCAATATAAATACATCTGGAATTTCTCCAATCTTCTCCCTTGTACTGAAGTAAGAAGTTAAGAATTTCAACATTAATAAGAACAACTAATACATCAACACAAAAAAGTTATACTTAGTTCCCGTCCCTTATCTTGAATATACATTAATGTTTATTGACGTGATCAAGTATCTCCATTCCCCTACATGAGTAGTCATATTCTAGTCTTTTATTATTAACTTAAACAACCAAAAACTTAGATTTGTACGATAAACAGAGGAAATAGCTACCAGTGTTTCTTTCGCAATAACCAATACATCACAATTGTAAAATGTACTATCTAGCCTTATTTCGGCTACATACATAAATTGTACCGGGGCTGGGTAAATATTCCTGTTTACCGTTCTCTCTTCCTTCCACTCGCATGATACGTAATATCCTACGATGTCTACCTTTGAAGAGCTCAAATCCTTCTCATCGAGTTTTTTACTAACGAACTTTCTGGAACCGGAGAATAAGCTGATCACGAGACAAAATGTTCGTGTTCATTTGAACGGCCTCCGGTGGTTCCGCTGCACTTGACAATTCGTCCAGTTCAATTGGGTTCACTCCAAACAGGGATTATTCATAGGTTCCACATTACCGCTTACTCTGATGCAAGTTTTGCACCGAACCGTTAAAAGAAAATTCAACAATTGATCCTTACCATATGATGGTCTACATTCCGTGTCCCTATGAGCATCCCTATCCAAGTCAAGTTTGGTAAGGATCAATCGTTGAATTTTGCAGACTTGCAAATCATCATTTCGAGCAATGTAACTTCCTCCGCATGAAGGAATATACTTTAAATGGTAAACAAGTTCAATGCACAGATTGAAGTTGCATTTTAGCTCTCCCCGATTTCAGCTAATGATGAGTCAATTCGGGACTTCAACCCTGCAGAATTCCTCGCCCCACAGAAAATGAAATTCGTTCACTCCTGGAATTTTTTTTTCTTAGCTTCACAAATTTATAGTGGAAGGAAGAAGAAGAAGTCAAAATAATAAATGAAGGAAAAGAAGCGCAAGACAGAATGAACGAACAAAGCAGAAGTGAACGGACCAGGAAAAAAATTTTCAACCCCAAATTTTTACAACCATTTCAAAATTTAGAGTTAGATAGATCTTTCAAGAAGCTCACCTAGTATTTCTTTGTATTATAGCTTATAATGTCATCTGGGGAACAATCTGAAGAACAAGCCCCAGTTCAAATTAAAGAGCTCACTTTAAAGGTGAGTTTACCATCCTTCTTGAATGCTGGAGATGATTTACAAATCCCATCATCCTACGAAGAAAGCTTAACTGATTTAAAACAAGCCTTGTCTATTATTGCCATTACTAGAAACTTAACTAATTATAACATTGCTGTCAATGGTGCTCAGGTGTCCAAAATCTTTGACGATTTAACCAGTTTTGGTCAACTTATTGAAGAATTAGGTTTAGGTGATGTTAGCGAGTTACCAGTTCAAATTACTGAAAAGCCATATAATTTAGCCAGCATTTATGACCAAATCACCAGATTTAGAGAAGTTGCTGGATTACATTACATTGATAAGATTTCTCACGACTTTGGCGCCTCCGCCGGTGTTTCTAAATTTAACAATATCACATTAGATGATGTTAAGGCTAAACAACAAAAGGAAGAGACTCCTATAGAAGAAGAAGAAAAGAAACAAGATGATGAAAAGGAAGCAGCTCCAGAGCTTGAAGTCACTCCAGAAGAACTTGCCGATATCAATGAATTTGTTAAAACCTTTTCTATGAATTCCGTGGGTGATAAATTCACTGACGCTACTGTTTTTGATAAAGTAAATGATTCTGTTAAGATTCCAATTAAGGCTTTAAATATTTCTCAATGGTCCCCAGTTCCAGCTTATCAAAAGGTTAAGGGCGATTTATTATACTTAACTTTACAAACCTTAGAACATGAAACTTTCAACATTACTTGTCATTTTTCAGGATTCTTCGTTAACAAATCTTCTACTATCAATTTCAACCCAGAACTCAAAGTTAATGAAAAGGGTAAATTTTTCAAGAATACCTTGTTATATGATTTAGTGGTATCTTTATCACCATCTTTCACCAAGGTTCTCCAAGAAAATGAAATTAACTTGTCCACTGGTAGTAGCCATCCTGAAACGTATTTATTAGCCAACAATTCTTACTTGAGCTACCCATGGATTGTCTCTGATGAATCATGCAAGAATTTCCCAGACTTGTCTAGATCTCAATTACCTATGATTTCTAACGGTGTTGATGGTTCCGATTTCGTCAAGGATTGGAACAGTGATATTCAATCTATTAGGGAGTTACCAACCGCTACCATCCAAGAGCGTATCTTACGTGAAAAATTGATTCAAAAGGCAATGTTTGACTTCAACAAAGTTGCAACTGAGACTGCTATCAATATCATCAAAGGAAACCTTGCTCCAATGAATCCAACTGAAGAAGAAAGCAAGCAAATTTATTTGAAGAATGGTATTTTCTATTCCTCTGGTGCTACTACCGTGGATGTTTTCGAAAACACTGGTGGTGAAGAAGCTTCTAGATATATTGCTTCCAAAGATTTGAGCGGTCTTAAGGTTATGAATAAACATGAAGTTCGTGGTATTTCCAATTTGGTTACTTGTATTGTTGATTACATGGGTAAGAGAATTATTTGCCAAGCACCAGTTCCAGGTATTTTAGATTCTCCAGCTGATGAAGAAGAAATCCAAGAAAAGGTCATTTACGGTTTATCTAGTGACAATACCAAGATCTTAGAAGAAAAATCTTTTGAAGAACCATTGAAACAAGTTGCCGATATTTTCCATTTACAAGCTCACAAGGTTGAACTCAGCCCAGAGGTTAAGTCAGAAGGTGCATTGGTTGTTTCCAAGGATACTAAGGGGATCAAGGGTACCGATGGCCGTAAATATATCATCGATTTATACCGTACTACACCACGTGATATTGAATTCATTGAAGCCAATTATGACGCATCTAATCCAGATTCGTATCCTCATGGTGAAGCCTTAGTCAGACACGAAGCTGTTAATGAATGGTGGAAACGTAAGGTTTCTGCATTATTCAAGGCTGAAACTGAAAAGTTGGAAAAGGAAGGTAAATTGAAAGAAGGTGAAGAAAAACCACAAATCGTCTTACCCACTGATCAAGTTGTTTTTAACCCTGATGCTTTCTCTTCTGAATTTGAATCCAAGGATGAACAAGAAACCGTTGGAAACATTTCTCGATTCATTAAGGAACACTTAATTGAAGAATTCTTAACTGAATTACCAGCTCAATTAGTTCCATTCGATGGTACTCAATTAACCGAGATGTTGCACAGAAGTGGTATTAACATGAGATACTTGGGTTACATTGCTGAACAAATTGTTTCCAAGAAGGATAAGTTTGTTGCTGATGAAGCTGAATTAATCAAGGTCAACGAAGCTGCTGCTGAACAAAGAAGAGCTGAAGAAGAGGCCAAGAGAAAAGAAGAAGAAGCTAAGAGAAAAGAAGAAGCTGAAAAGAAAGACGATGAAAAGAACGAAGAATCCAATGGAGATGAAGAAAAGAAAGAAGATGAAAAGAAAGAACAAGAAGAACAAACCAAGGCTACTTATGAACCACTTCTTGCGAATTACAATTCCCTTTTCAGAATTGTTACTCAAGAAATGATTGCCAGAGCATCTAAGCACGTCTTGAGAAAGTTGGTCAATGATCTTCCAGAATATTTAGCTCCATTTGCTGTTGCCCACTTTCACAACTGTTTATTAGGTGGTGGAATCAATGAGGCTCCTGAAGTGGAAATTGAAGAAGTTTACAAGAGCTTCTACCCAGAATCAGCATTTGAATTTACCAAGTTAACTAGTGCTGATGTTGTTGCATTGGTTGGCAAGGAAACTTTTGTTCGTTTCAGATACTCCTTACCTGAAGGCTGGATTTCTGCTGTTCAATTACCTCAATTATTTAGAGAAATCTCAATCAAGTTTGGTATCCAATGGAAATCACAAAATTATACCTTTACCAAGGAAGATTTCGAAGCCAACAAGGAACAATTCAAGGTCCAATCCGAAGTTATTGAAACCAAGACCACCAAAAAGAAGAACAAGAAGACTCAAACTTCTGTCGTTTCCCAAAAGGTCACAGAACGTTCTTCCATCTTTGTTGCTGACGATATTATCAACTTTGTTCCATTAGTTAAGGATTCATCACACAAGTCTAGTTTAGTTGAAGAAATCTTCGCCACTGCCAGATCTCATATTGTTTCTGGGGATCAAAATACCGGTATCGTATTACTTAACGAATTAGTCAGTATTCAAGAAGGCATCTATGGGAAGGTAAATGCCGAAACTGCTAAATTCTACACTCTAATTGCTCAAGTCTACCAAGAATTAGGATTTGATAACGAAGCAGCCATCATGGGTCGTAAAGCAGTTATTTTATGCGAACGTACTTGTGGATTTGATTCTCACGATACCATTACTGCTTACATGAATGCTGGTTACTTTGAAGCTGCCAATGGCCAAGTCTTGAACTCATTGAAATTATATAAACAAGCTATGACCACTTGGGCTTTGAGTTATGGTAAGGATCACCCAACTTTGATCAGTACTTTGAGTAATCTGGCTGAATTGTTGTTGAAGATTAAGGCATATTCAGCTGCTACTCAATTATTAGAAGAAGCTCTTGAATTGTCTATCCAAGTTAACGGTGCAGTTTCTCAAATTACAGGTATTATCTATTACAGATTAGCTAACTTGTTTCTCGGTTCCGGCAAAATCAAGGAATGTAAAGACTTGTATATCGTCGCTTATGATATCTTCCAAAAGTTATTGGGTCCTGACGACACTATGACTAAACAAGTTAGCCAATATGTCAGCAATATCACTCAGTACGTTGAATACTTGAAGGTTAAAGATCAAGAAATTAAGAAGGCTGCTGCCGCTCAAAGGGCTGCTGCCTCCGCACAAGCCAAGGCTGATGCCCCAGTTGCTGCAAAGAATGGAAAGAAGTCTGCTGTTGGTGGTGGCAAGAAGAATCAAATTCCTCAACCAGATCCAGAAATTGCCAATCAATCAATCGAAGATATCTTGAAATTCATTGAAGGTAATCAACCAAAGAAGTCTGGTAAGAAGGGTTCCAAGAAGAAGTAAACGTTATAATGATTCAATTATTTATAGAGATATTCTAAGCATATAAACAATTTGTGTACATAGTCTTTCTGAAACAGTAATAAATTTATTTATCTATTAACAAGGTCTATAAAGATACATACAAATACACTAATGTTTGTGATTACGAGAAGTGTGCAGATGTGTATGTTCATGAGAGTGGGAATCCTCATGAGAATGCTCTTGCGTTTCTTGTTCTATTTCTTGTTCTTCTTCCAATGGAGGAAGTTTCACTTGCCTAAACAGAATGAATACATTTCTAACAAATTTGTCATCTTTTCTGATCAACTGAGTTAATTTCTTTTCATATTCGTTTAACATTTTTAAATCAATTCCACTAACATCAGTAGCAAGAACTATATGAATATTGGTATTTGCACCACTAGATAAAACCGATAACTGTTCCACTCTAAATTTCTGCAATTCTTGATTCATTCTCAATTCAGTCTTAATAATATCGTTAATCTTATCATATAATTCAGAACCTGGTTTTTCACCTCTATCTATCAATTCATACCACGCTTCCTTCAAAGTGTCCCAACCGGCTTTAATAATCAACACAGAAACGGCAATTCCACCTATTGAGTCTAGCCAGGCAACATTAAACAAAACACCTCCAGTTACGGTGATCAATGCAACAAATGCAGTAAGTGAGTCAACACGATGATGCCATGCGTTTGCAACCAACACTTTTGAGTTTGTTTGTTCTGCGACTTTTAAAGTCTTACGAAAGAGTAATTCTTTGACGACAATTGATGCTCCAGCAAGCCAAGCTGCATTGATATTAGGGATTTCTCTATGGGCGGTTATATCAGTGTCAGAAGTCAATTGAGAAATATGAGAATGGGAATGTTCGTGTGCCAGTGAGTGATCAGGTAAACCAGTATGTGTGTGTGAATGACCAATGTGGATTTGAGATGCAAATTCATAAAGATATGTAGGTAACGCGAATTCAAAAATTTGGAGTAACGACGACCAACCAACTGAAATACCAGCAAACAATAAGATTAAACTTACCAGAAAGGAACCAATTGTTTCAATTTTACCATAACCTAATGGGAATTTTATTGGAGACCCAATTTTGGTAGCGACATTTACTGTAGCCAATGTTAAGAAATCAGCAACCATATCACTTACTGAATGAATAGCATCTGCAATAAGTGCTTGCGAATGGAAGTATACCCCACCAATACCTTTAGAAATCGCAAGAGCAATGTTTACCAATAATCCAATCCAAGTGATGCGAACAGCAGCATTATTTCTTATATTAGATGCTCCTGCTGCTAGGAATTCATTGGGTTCGTGCATTGAATGATGATGGTGAAGGAGCCCCCCTGCACCATCCTTATGTGTGTGTGAATGTCCTTTATGCATCTCTTTCGTATTATGATTTGCTGCTGTCGTTGTTGAATGCTGAAGATTCTTCGGATCCGGTTTCGATTTATTGTGCGCGATGGTAAATGTGGAAAATCTCTGTGTTAAAATTATACTTTGAATTGAAGCGCAATTCTGACAACTACGATAATATAAGCTGAAGCGTAGTTTCGGTAGTACGGTAATTGGGTCCCTTGAAGGTTTTATAACACTGAAAAGCTTATATGTGGATGTTCTTAGTCTTAATGATGTTGCTATCATTTGTAAAGGAATTTGTCAATGTCTTTTTTTCGTTGGTTTTTTGACCCCGGCGAATTCTCGGTATTTAAAAATTTATAGATGAAAAACTGTAAGGAACAAAATCTTCACTCTGGAGTAAATTGTCGATGACCAGATGTTAATTGGCGTGATGTTCACCAAATGGATATCTTATTGATAAATAATTGGTGCTCCATAGACAGGAGGGAAAGCAGAAAGGGATAAATTTAAAGAATAAAGTGTAGTAGTAATTTCTTTGGTACCTTTGTAAATGATTGCACTTTTTCTGGTGGATTGGATTTTGTGGTTGGTTGGTAGCAGAAGTCCATTCAGAAGGAACAAAGAAACAATGTAAGAAAAAAAGTGGAATGGAATTGGCTGCTGAAAATTTATATGTGCATCTTTTACATGTCTATCAGCCATAGCTACTATCACTGTTTCTTATAGTCGAGTTCAAATTGCAGGAATGTAATTTAAATTGAAAAACGATCTATTACTATATACTCTATACAAATACGAACAGCCCTTGATCCCCCTAGGCGTCGGAGGATGAGTTTCTTTTTCTACCTCGTATAGAGCAAAGATTGTTCTACATTCGTTGGACCTATTCGGTCTAATTTTCATTCAAATTCTCAGGATTGGTCTGTTCTGATATAAATAATGTAAATTTATTCTATAAAAGTCTATGAAATCTAAGCCCAAGACAACAATTGATTATAAAATTCGACTCTCTTGTTTTGATCCAAGTTTCGGATAACTTCGGTACGTATGCCATCAACCATAGCTGGATGTCCGCAAGCAACGAATGAGACACTTTTATTAGCTTTCTCTATTTCCTGTTTAATAACTGTAGTCCAGTTTGGCCTTCCATCTATAAATCTGATGTGAGCTAATTGAGTTTCAAGGATCTCTTTGGCAGCCTGTGCAATTTGCTCCGTTTCACAGAATTCTTCTGTCTTCGAATCCAACGATGAATCATCTTCAATACTATGCTGCTGATACCAGTTTTCCAAGTGATCATAGCTATTGGGTTTAGTGACGTAAATTGTTACGTCGATATTTTGTATATGTAAAGTTTCTTTCAATTCTTCAAAAAACCACTGTAATGACTTATACTCTCTGATTACCCAAATTAATTTAAATGATGTGTTTGATTTGTCTCTTTTTGAGGCGTTGATGATTTCTGAATACATACCAGGAATGCCATTCCCACCTCCAATATATATAGCTCTATCCGAGTTGGGAGCAGAACTTGATTCTCCATATGGTCCTTCAACAGCCACTCTAATGATATCCGTCTGGCCTGGTTGTACCTTCAAATGTTCATATAATGAACGGGTTATGCCATGTTTGACCTTGCAATACAAGATAATTTTGTCGTCATTTTGACAATCTGCACTGAACGTAAATGGATGAGACTGCCAGATATATTTCGGTTTCAAGAAATGTATGAAGACATGACCACCTGGAATTGGGTGCCAGTTTTTAGGTCTAGGAATTGAGATCTTCAATGCTTCATCGCTCAATAATCTAATCTGAGCTTGTGGGAAACCAAAATAGATCAATCGAAGAATTCTAATTACTGTATCCAAAATCCACACCCCAATTGCTCCCCATAAATACCAAACAACCCCTAAATTTACAACATGCCTCCAAGTACCCACCATAAACAAAACACCCAATACAATGTGAATCAATAAGAATACTTCGTAGTTTCTTCTTCTGAAATATAACATTGCTTGAATCATGATTATTCCAGAACATACTGCTGCAACTGTTCCCCATACCATGAAATTAGTACTCATAGTTGATTGATAAACCCCTTTTAATGCAATAGTAAAACAAACGGCATGAATAACAACGAACAAGAATATCATTCGACAAATATGTCTGTGGAAGCAAATGAACACCGAGTAGTTTATTCCTGTAATCCATTGAAGAACATTGTTGCGACCAGCAAATAAGATAGCTAAGGGTAACATCATAGTCGAAATGATTCCGGTTCTGTTTGCAACATATCTCAATCTAGCGTCATAGGCGGAAAACAATTCGGTTCCCAGTTGATTATAACCCAAGTCAATTGTTAAAATGATAAGGACCACCACAGCAAATCCCGAAAGTATAATAGTTTCCAATCTTGAAGGCAAATAAAATTCAACAAAGTGGAAATATTTATAGCTTTCCATTCTTTTGGTACCTATCAAAGCAGGCAAAGATATGTGTCTTCTGTAAAGTTTAGAAATTTTTCCATTAAAATAAAACACTATCCCTGGGGAAAGGTATCTAACCCAGTGAGTAATGGTCACTATCAGTAATATCATTCCCCAATATCCTAAGATTCCTATTCCGTACATTAATGTATTGTCCCAATTTTTCAAGAATTGTTCCATTGCTAGTTGTAAGCTCCAAGCATACTCAGTATAAACGGTAGAAGTCATATTAGACTGATTTGAAACGATCTTTTGTATTGAACTAGAATTGTATGATTCATATTGTTGAGTAATCTGTCCCATATCCGACACATTATTGTTGTGTGATAAACAATAATCAATAAAGAATTCAACAGCTTCAGAACTATTCTTTTGAGAATGAGCGTAACAACCAACGTATGTCTGAATAGCATCATAGTTTGTACATATACAACCAACCCCATTTTCCGTACAATTTGTAGTAGGCACTTCAAGCATCATTCTACATGCAAACATAGATCTAGCATCTGATAGGTTTGAATATGCGTGATCTTGTGCGGTAACTGATCGCAAAAGTTTTGCAACAAGGTATAAATAGATGGTGGTTGGCTTCATTGTTGTTAGTGATCATTTTGGTTTCATTTCTAGTTTATGAATATCGGGAATTGATCTATTTATATGTTCTTATGGGCCTACATGTCGAACTATAGCTGATAAGATCACTTTCGGCTATGGAACATTGTTGCAATCTCTTTAAAAATAGAAGGACCCCGTATTTCTTGGAACAACTCGTTCGGAAAAATATAAATGAATCAAAACTAGATTTATTTTTTAATAATTGTTCCACTGATTACATCATAGATAAATATCAAAGTTATGTGATTGATTTGACTTTTTTAGTACTAGCCTTCGTACCCAATTATGTTCAATCTTGATTTTAAAGAAACAAGGTATCCATGGGAAGAATGCAAACATACGATTGTATTTATTAAATGGAGCTTTGACGCTTCAATGTAGACATTAAATTTGCTTGATTAATTGCAGATATCATTCGTGCCTACGGATTAACTTTTGATTAAATAATTAAATTTATTATTTCTCTTGTGATGCGGCATTCTTATTACCTTTACGTATTCCGTAAATATCGAATTGGTGGGGAAATCAAATTCCTCATAGTTGTTCCGCCCATAAAACTTTGGATCTTTATAGTTGCATTTCTAGATTACGTAGAGAGACCTTCTTCCGATTATGTAAGCGCGTAGATTCAAAGATATCATGATCACCTAGGCACTTAATTGCACTCAATTTAAATGTTATCAAGTAAGCGTGTATACGCTCCTTCAATGTATTCTTTTAAGCTCTGGAAATAAAAAGGGATAGCCGTGTGATTAAATGTATGAATCTTAAAACTATAGTATATAATGATCATACGATATTACCTGTGATAGAAGTCATTTGGGTCATTTCAGGTAATCCTTTGGGTGCTTAAATTCAATTATGAACAATTTCCTTCTCAAGAATGGAAATTCAACATACTTATATTCCCGACTAATAATAATACTGTTAGTCTATACCCTATATTTTATTGTTATATTACACAAATGTCACATTCTATTTCCTATGCAAATAATTGTTGAACAATGGAAGTAGTCACCTTATTAGCACTATTGTTTTTATTATTTGATGTATCATTTGCATCACTCTGAGCACTTATTCTTCCTGTCTCATGTTTCAATTTAGTTAACCTTTTCATTAAATAGCTCTTCTTTTGAGCTTTAAATAATTCATTCTTGACAGCCGAATCAGGTTTCCTCAAATGCATATAATTGCAATGTTCACCTCGTTCACAACCACTAGTTTCCTCATATGCACGACAATTTGGTTCCGAAAAATTCCCAACTGGTGATAATTCACAATGTACTGGTCTTCCATTAAACCATTCTTGATTTAACCTTGTCATGGCATCTTGGGCCTCTGTTTCTGATTTAAATCGAAGATATACATTTCCATTTAGATGATCATTTTCATTTTCACATACTACTATATCTGATATTTCTCCTAATGTGGAAAAATGTATAAATATATCTCGATAAAATTGATTGAAAGTTTCTTGTATTTGAGTTTCAGACGGAGCATCATCATCTGTTTTGTTAAGCTTGGGATTTTGATATAGATTATAGATAAGGATAGTTCGAGATGATGTTGGTTTTATATGTTTTTTTGAACATTTTTCTCCATGTCTACATGCACCAATTTTATTGTAGAACGCACACGTTACCAAGTTATCATTTCTGGAATTACTACTATAGCTATGATTAGTATTTTGATAGTTGGTTGGATGTCTATTCATTGTGTTGTATTCAAAGTGGAGTGGTGGAGTTACTTTGCGGTAATTACGAGATGAGGCAATTTGTATTAATTACGCTTAATTATTTTCATGTGGTAGTAAATTTTATTTCCACAACAAAACAAAATTCCTCAATTTGGCTGCGGGAATTAAAAACTTGAATAAATTTTGGCTGCGGCATTTTCAATATTCAAGTACAACAACACATACATATATAGACATTAATACTTCTGTTTATTCTACATATAGTAATATCAAAATTAAGGAAATATCCATTAAAATACATAAACAGTCATTACAAACAACCTAAAATTCAAAAAACCGAAGTATAAATAATTATAAAAAAAAGACTATTAAAACCAGAAATGAACCATTTTCTTTTTATTAGGCATCACTAATTTGCTCTTTAGCAATCTTTTCAAGTTTCCCATCAAGATTATTTGAAAATTCTTCAGCTTCGCTATTTTCGTCACTATATGCAACATCAGTTTCATCAAGATTACTTCTTGGACCAACATACCATTTTCTTGCATCAACAACGAACCAAATGGTAGTAACCAAAAGAGTACCGAAATAAACAACCACGGTCCAATTCATTCCTTCTGCATCCAAATCCGCTCCCTTCACGTATGGGAAACATAAGACAGGGATCATAACTGCAACGAACGCACATGAAACAAACCCAATTGGACTAGACCATCTACCTAAATTCCATGGACCAGGTTTAAACCTGTCTCGACTGATAGTAATTTTTAATAATGTTGGGATCGTGAAAGAAACAAAACCTGCAATACCACCAACTGAGAAAATTGCACCAATTGCAACATCACCAGCAAACATTAATAACAAGAAAAGTTGACCTAATAACAAATTAATCCAAACAGCATTAACGGGAGTTTGAGTTAATGGTAAGATCTTTTTCCAAATATTTGAACCTGGGAACATTCCATCACGAGAATATGCAAATGTGACTCTTGAAGCTGCAAGCATACATGAACAACCCATAAAGAATGAAGATATGATAGTTAATGCAGTTGCAGCAACCACTAATTTATGAGACATAACTTGAGTTAAATAAGTTACAAATGGTTGTCCTAAGCCTTGAGGATCTTGAGCAATTTGATCAATATCAACAACGGTGTAAGCAATGGCTACCATGAATACAAAACCAATTAAACCACCAACGGTACTGGTCAAAACAATTGCTCTTGGAGCGGCAACGGCAGCATTTGAACATTCTTCTGAAAGATGGAAAGGAGAGTCATAACCTGACATAGACCAAATGACACCAAGGAAAGACATGAGCATTGACATACCCATTGGCCATTCAGTTTGATTATATAAAGACCATGCAATTGCATTACTGTTAAATTTTGTTAATCCTTCAATATCATTAATTTCAGTACGATTGTTACCTGCCAAAATCATGATAAATACAATGAAAAGGAATAAGATATTACAGGTTGTACCTGCGGAGTTGAAAGTTGCTAACCAACCAGTTGGTAAGGAACTAATGATCCCATGGACTATTTGAATACCTGTAGTCAAACCATAAATTTGTCCAGTAGTTGGAGTGTATGAAGGATCATTGAAAGATCTAAGAGCAAGCATCATACATGCTCCTGAATAATTAACTGATGGGGATGCAGTGATTTGACACATCCAGTTAGACCAACATGTTAACCAAGTTAAGAATGATTGATATTTTGGTGGTGCTAATTGTGAAACGGCATATGGGGTACCACTTGAAGTTGGGAAAGCTGAAGCAACTTCAGCAAGACTTAATGCAACTGAAGTGACAAATACAACAGCAATAAGCCATGGGATTGGAGACATACCAACCACTAATTGCTGATAATCAAAACAAGCCGCAATAGAAGGAAGCAACCCCAAAACGGAGAAACTGACTGCGAAAACTGACCATAAGGAAAACTCACGCTTGAATTCTTGTTTATAACCTAATGCCAAAATCATGGCTTCGTCATCGTCAATAACGTGATCGACATTAATTGTTATGTGTTGGTGTGAAAGTACTGATGATATACCTAAGTCGTCAACATGGACTTTAGAAAGGACCGGGCGAATTCCCGATGCTGGAGTTTGGATACCTGATCTTACTGGAGACTTCATACCATTTATTATGTGGAAATATAAAATATATTATATGCTGATGATGATTATTAAGATTTGTTTATGTCTCGGGATTTTCGAGTACCTGAGGATACTTTGACATATTTATATGAAGTTCCATTTTCATAAGCCCTTTAAATTGGTGTGTGTGGGGATGATGTATTTCTTATTGATAAATTGGTTTTGATTGATTCACTACGGGCGGCGGCTAAAATTGGTTTTTTGTATGGTAAAAAAATAATTTCATTTTAAAAAAAGTAAAAAAAAAATACCTCCAATGCGTTTTGTGTGTTTCTTTTGGTTATAATTCCGATTTAATTACTTACTGAACAAGGAGATAAGATTTTAGTGTAAGGTTTCTTTTATTAATTAGGTGTGATACGACAGTGTAATAAGAGATTAGATAGAAAATTACACAGATAGATATCTTCATAAGTCACTAGTTTTCTTTTTCCTGGTTATAGATATCGTATCTTTTAAAAGCTGATAGGGAATGGATCTGGAAATGAGACAGTTGTCTCATGCACTAATTTTCAAGTGACAAATGATGACACAAATAAAAAAATAAAAATAAAAAAGAAAAAAGAGAAAAAAAAATAGAATAGAAAACTATGAGGGAAAGGAGGAATTGTTAGTGAATCCCCCCTCAATAAAAGTTAGTAGCACCTGTTTCTTGAGATTTTCCCCCACTATAACAATAAAAGAAAAAGGCTAATTTTAATTAATAATAGGGCTAATAAAAAATTTTCACACATCTCATAGTATGGTTTTAGACATAGCATTTATTTAAAGAAGGATGGTAGCATTTAATAAAACATAAACTGAAGCAAGTAAACATCTGTCAAAATCTATCCCCAGATAAACTGTCGATCCTCAGTGGCGATGCATGGTTTGTTTTCAAGTCACTTGACGTATGTCCCGAATGAATTTTATGAGAGATCTCATTTTTGCATGTTTCTTTTCTTGTAACAATAGGAACGCATTTTTTTCGACTAAATTAGGAAATCGGTAAACCCGAGCAGATATGACTGTTTGGGCAATAATCAATGCGTAATCGAGATCTGGGGGCGACCGATTCCTTGCTTCCTTCCTTCCCTTTCTTCTTATCCTCCTAGTTTTTTGAATAAAACAATAAGGGGAACTCTTGTTGTTTGAATAGAAACGTATCTCCACAAATCATATCTACTCACTTAACACAAGTGCAATGATTTGATATCCTTCTTCGGGTATTCCAAGAATAAGCCGAGAAGAAAGATGTGTAGGTGGAGGTAATTTTTGCGAGACGTCAAAACAATAAGCCTTCTGTTCTACAATACCCAAATATTCGTCAAATAGATGTTTGACTTTCGATACCCGGGGTTGATAAGTGCAGGGCCATAAACATTGTTAAGAAGAAGAACGTTTCCGTATTCTTTTTCTTCAATCGAATTCCAAGTTCTGGTATTTGTGAGGGAGGGGGGCGATTCCCATTTGAGTGTAAGAATGTAAGAAATCTTGTTTTCCCCTTTATCAGAAACAGTCTTGTTCTTTTGATATCGGACTTTCCACTTCGAGTAATTTCGTTTTGCGTCCCTATTTGTTATCTTTAAATTCAGGGTTTCTAGTTTTATCGTCAACTATTTATTTATCCGTAAATAAATAAATTATTGCGCCTCTCTTCCTTTCGGTTGTAGTTTGATAGATTTATGTCAATTTCGAGTAATCGAACAATGCGTCTTTCGATAATTATGATGAAATAACGCATTGCCTTCCAATTCTTCGCATAATCACCGAAAATGATTGCTATTTTAAACGAACTAAATATAGATTATCCTTTAATTTGCAACCAAAAACCCCACGAGTCCAGTAGTGCTTGCATATTTTTGTTTTTGGTTACCTCCTATTACACCAAATCCAAAAAAATTCAACCCAGCAAGTAGGATATGTGGATTGCACAATGACAGTGACTACTTGAGAAGTTTTGGTTGGTTTTCAGTGAAAACTTTGTTCTATTATCAGCATCTCATGTAAACCAGTTGGGGAAAGTAAAGCTTTAATTTCCAGAGGCACTATTATCATTGTGATGAGTTGAGTAATATTACGTAATGCATTTGGAAAGAATTTAGGTTTGTTTGTTCTGAAACGTGGGGTATCCCGAGTTCTTAGTACTCCCAGGGTGTTGCAAATTCTTTTTATCCAAATCCTACATGGAGATTAACGAAAATATTCTAAGTATACACTTGCAGCTAAATACAGGATCATGCATTCTTTCATCTCTCAATAAATTCTTGGTATCTTGCCCTTGGCTTTCAATTGGGAGTTTGGATAATTTTTCTTTCATTGAAATTGAAATGAAAAATTCGAAAAAGTTTGATCTCCACACAGAAGAATGGTACAACAAGGTGATTTTTGACAACCGAGAAAATCAACACTTCATAAAAATCAACCCACGTTTAGAATTTTACAACAACAGACCATTAACTTCGTGGCAGCAATAGGCAAAAATGTTACGATCCATCACTCTAAGATGGTTCTTCCAAATACTCATAACATTGTTGAACATAGGTGGCCTTCTTGTATTTTTCCGAGGTTTCTTTCCGGCTAAAGTAGTACTTCCAGGATATAACGAATTTACTGATTCCACTACAACTTCACCTTTCCTTCATAATGAGAACCCACAATTTGATAAAGTTATACTTATGGTTGTTGATGCGATGAGATCTGATTTTTGCTTCAGTGAAACTTATTCACATTTTGAATTTTTACATTCATTGATAAATCAAGGACATGCAATTCCGTTCACGGCATATTCTAATCCTCCAACTGTTACGTTACCTAGATTAAAGGGGATAACCACAGGTGGAACACCTAGTTTTTTAGATGCTATTTTGAATGTACATGAAGATGATACCACACAAGGATTAAATCAAGATTCTTGGGTTTATCAATTCAAACAATTGAACAAAAAAATTAATTTCTTCGGTGATGATACTTGGTTAAAACTCTTTCCTGATTCCTTTAACGAACATGAAGGTACCAATTCATTCTTTGTTAGTGATTTCACGGAAGTTGATAACAATGTTACACGTCATTTAGATGATCAATTGAATGGGGGAAAAGATTGGGATGGATTGATTTTACACTATTTGGGGTTAGATCATATTGGACATAAAGCAGGCCCACAGTCGGTATACATGAAACCTAAACAACAGGAAATGGATCAGGTTTTATCTAGATTGTATGATTATGCGAACTTAAGACATAAGGAAAATAATGAAGATATCTTGATTGTACTTATGGGTGACCATGGAATGAACGAAATTGGAAATCATGGAGGGTCGTCAACTGGGGAAACATCATCTGCATTGGCACTTATATCCCCCAAGATAAACCAACCTAACCCAAGTGGTGCTCCTTTGCCTAATAATGATGAATATTCATATTATCATAGAATTAGTCAAATTGATTTAGTACCTACTTTGTCCAGTCTTTTAAATTTCCCAATCCCCAAAAATTCACTTGGGATTATTTCTAAGGAGGTATTAGATTTATGGTCTGAAGAAGAAAGAATCAAGATAATTCTTGAAAATTGTAATCAAATAATGAAGTTATACGAAGCCAAAAATGGAAAGGGTTCCCATGTTTACAAGCAATGGATATTCCTTCAAACCGGTGAAGCTCCAATTAAATCGTATTTTAAGTTTTTGAAAGAGATTCAAGATGATATGGCATCTTCGGCTACAAATTATGCCTATGGTGACATTTTCACAGGTGCAGGGTTATTATTCGTTGCCACGGTTTTAATAATTGTTTTATGGAACAGTTATTTCTTAGGAAGCAAGTCTACAAATACTTCCTTGGTGGTATTTTTCCAAGTGTTTGTGTTGACATATTCTTTTCATTTCCATGGATCGTCATTGATTGAAGAAGAACATCAAATTTGGTATTTCTTCACAAGCGTTTCATTGCTTTACTTAGGAGCATTCTACTTCCGAGCATTTTCAAGTGTATCAAATTTTGCATACTTTGTATTGGTATTTTTAGGTGTTAGGATACTTAAGTCCTGGAATGATAGTGGTCAAAAATATTCAACAAATTCTAACATAGGATATTACTTGAGCCATAATAATGAAGCCTTGTTATGGTTCTTGATATTTTTGACATATGCGGTTATTACATTAACGACCTATATCCAAGGTGGATTTATTCCTTGTTTTAGTGTTGTTCAGAATAAATCAGGCTTACCTTCAATGCATGAAGCTGGGATTTTGATGTCTCTTGTGAGTTTATTCATTGGTTCGACCATTTCATTTCTGTTCAAGATTACACAATCTTATATTGATGGGAACACCCTTCCTAAGGCGATAAGATGGATATTCGTGTATTTGTTGGATAGTTATGACATTATAATTACTCCTGGAACCGTTAATGATAATGAATTGAAATTCAAATTGCAAGATGTCAGCATTCAGCTTTCCAATGTTGCAATGTATATCCTTTTCGGACTTGCCGCAATTAGGTTTGCATTGGGTAAATTCAGAGCAACTAAATATAGGTCAATTACTGATTTTACGAACTTAACGACTTTGTATCTTATACATCATAGCAGATATGAAAATATTCCAATGTTTCTTGTTTTGATTATTATAAGATTTGCGCTTGCGAAATTGATTAAAAGAATGAATAAAGGCGGATTAAATATTGATCATACAATTATTATTGTGACTTTAGTTACGCTTTGTTTACAAAACTTGACATTCTTTTCCATGGGTAACACCAACCTGTTAGCAACTGTTGATTTGTCAAATTCATACAATGGAGTTACAGCTTATTCAATTGTCCCAGTTGGATTCCTTACTTTTATATCCAACTTCTGCGGACCTGTGTTTTGGTCATTATCATCACTTCAAATTCTTTTTGAAGTTAGCAATACTGCATTCGAATCCCCTTCATTGGAGGATTTAATTTATTTACCGGGATTAAAATCATCTGTGTTTTTAATCAAATCTACTTCGACGTTATTCTTTTACTGTTTGTCAGCAACCAATTTGATTGCCTCTTGCATAAATTTGAGGTTTCATTTATTTATTTGGAGTGTATTCTCTCCAAAATTGTTATATTTTGGTTGTTGGTCAGTATTTGTTAACTTTTTAATTGATTTGGTGTTGGCAGTAATTGTTTTATTTATTTTGTAAGATTAGAGATATTAAAGCAAACATTTAGTTTCATTATATTTGTATACATCCTATAATAATTTACCCATAGTTCTATAATAATATAAATTTGTCTATTGTAATAATTCATCTCTGTAATGTTTTTGTTGATTAATAAACTTGGCAGCTCTTCTATCGTTGACATCTTCTCTCTTCTTTTCTCTTGCCCAGACTCTCTTTTTAGTAGCAAGTTCTTGTCTATCTTTCAACGTCAACATATGTCTAGTTTCGGCTGCAATAACAGTACCTTGACCTTCAGATAACACTCTTTCCGGAGCAAGATTTTGCCTATAATATCTAGCCATAGAACGATGTCCAAGAACTGTACCAGAAGGTAATATTAACTCATGGCCATCCTGATAAATTGCATCTTGTTCCATTGGAGGAAGCTCTTCGTCATCAATACCGTTCTCATCCTCTTCTTCATCACCACTAACATCTTCCCAATCTTCATCATCCTCGACTTGTTGTTCACCATCAGCAATAACTTTGCTAGTGACGTTATTATAAGTAGATGAGAAATCGTAGAACTTCGATATTTCAAGTTTTTCATCCTCAGTTTCATATGGGATTCTCATATGTCTTTTTTGTTGCATATGTTCTCTTGCTGCTTCAGCAGTTCTTCCTTGATAATTACACGCAATACAGAAACCGAACCCAATCTTTTCAGCAAGGTATTCGAGAAGGCCCTGTGCATCAACTAAATATGTTTGTTCAGGAATATATAAACCATGATGTTTAAACATATGTTCGATATTTTCTTGTATATTGGTAAATTTATGATTATATTTAGGATGAGCAAAGAGACATGTAGTTGGTTCGATTTCAAGTTTATTGGCTAATTTTTCGGCAAGGAGTTTGACTTGTTCTTCTTCAGCGGTGAGTTCCTTTGGTTCTTCTGATTCGGTAGATTCTTCGTTTTTGACAACTTCTTCAGTCTTTTCTTCAACTTGAACTGGTACTTCTACTTGGTCTTGTTGTTGCGTTTCTGACTTAGGTAATTCTCCGCCGTTTTCTTTCATCTTAGCCAACATTGCCTTCTTAGCTTGTTCTAAAATCTGCCTCTTCTTTTCCAATAATGCTTCCTTTTCTCTTCTTCTTTGTTCTTTCTTAGTTAACTGTTTCTCTCCCTTTGTCTTCTTGTCAGTTGTTTCTTCGGATTTAGCTACAGAAGCAACTTTAGAATTGAAAAGGTCTTCAGAAATCGGAGGTAATTGTGCAACTCTTCTCTTTAAATTATAACGATGCCATTCTCCTTTCATATGACTTCTTTGATCTTCTGGAGTTGGAAACTGAAGATCGCATGTGGTACATGTAAACATGGTGTATTATTAAATAAAAGTATATATAACGGGTTCTGTCTATATAAACCTTCGCTTCTTCAATAAGTAGTCCATCATTACTAAGAGAGATATTTGATGTAAAAATTAAATTGAGATGAGGCAAAAAACTGAAAAAAAAACCTTTGGTTTTGTGTAATATTTATCACATGACAAGACGAGATGCCCAAAACGGGAAGAAGTTTTTCTTTAATAGAGGGTATACATACAAACAACTCCTTTTACAACTTATAAATAGAAGCCATTAACAGGTGTGTAGAAAATTATAGAATTGGAACATGTCTACATCCTCCTCCTCCACAGACAAGGATATCTTTGCAGATATTCTCGCTAAATTAGTTGGAACAATTCGTTCATCCACCAACCTTGCTGCTCAAGATGTCAATTTCTATAAATCAGTTGACTCCAACTTAGCTAAAGATCTAGATGCCAGTTCTCAAAGGTTAATGAATATATGTAACGATTTAATTCGAGTGACTGATGATACACAAGATAGTAAAATCGAGTTTGGTCAAGAAAATATAGTTAGTGAAGTTTCATGGAATCCTATTGGCAATGTCCTTGATTCGATATTTGAAAAGATAGATTATGCTTTTGATCAAGCAACTAGAAAAGTTAAAAGCAATGAAGGAGGTAAAAGTTTGGAGTATCTTGATGATGGAAGTACCTCAATAGCTGAACCAGGTAAGAGAATTGGTAAACCCCAATCGAACTTCAAAACTCCAATTGATAATTCAGAATCACATCCATTTAAACCAAAGTTAACTAGTAAACCACATGCGTTAATATCATTTGAAGAAACTTTACAATTAAAGAATCATGAACCTAAATATGAAGATTCCATTGAAGTTATAGATCCCCCGTATTATGCACAACCATATGAATATGAAATTGACAACCAACCTTATCCAGATAGAATCTTAGAAGATACTGAACCCATTCCATTTAAAGACTGGTCAAACACTACAGCTATCTATGTTGATACTCCTGAAGAATTGACCAAGATGATTGAGAGTTTGAAAGGTCTGACAGAAATTGCAGTGGATTTAGAACATCATGATTATAGATCATATTATGGGTTAGTATGTCTTATGCAAATATCTAATAGAGAACAAGATTGGATTGTTGACACTTTAGCTTTAAGAGATGAATTATCACAATTAAATATAATATTTGCTGATCCACAAGTTGTAAAAGTCTTTCATGGTGCATTTATGGATATCATTTGGTTACAAAGAGATTTGGGATTATACGTTGTTTCATTATTCGATACCTATTGTGCCTCTAGAGCACTTGGGTTTCCTAAATTTTCATTGGCATACTTGTTAGAGACTTTTGCACACTTCAAAACATCTAAGAAATATCAATTAGCTGATTGGAGAATAAGGCCATTATCTCCACCAATGTTAGCATATGCCAGGTCTGATACTCATTTCTTGTTAAATATTTATGACCAATTGAGAAATAAATTAATTGAAAAAGGTAATGATAATTTACAACAAGTTTTATTTGATTCTCGACAAGTTGCCAAAAGAAGATTTGAATTCACCAAATATCGTCCATTAACAAATAATGTAAATAACAAAGTGTCATGTCCAGTCATGTCCAGTAATCCAAGAGAACCATTTGGATCACTTATGTATCAATATAATGTCCCACCATTCAAAAAACCAATTGTTGAAGTATTATATAAGTGGAGAGATGCTATGGCCAAACAAGAAGATGAATCTGTAAGATTCATTATGCCAAATCAATTATTGGTAACTTTGGCTAACCTAGATGCTCCTATAGATACACAAAAAGTATTGAATGCCCCTAGTTATGTGTCTGAACATGTTAGGCTTCATGCTAAGGAAATTGCAGAATTGATTGAAAAGACCTTGAAACATACCGAAGCTAGTGATTGGGATTTGGTGGATAAATGGAATAATAACGCTGCTACGAACGCAACTGAAGTTTCCTTTGATATTCATGATACTAAGGAATTGGAAAAGGCTTCAGATATACTTAATGAATTGATGGAACAAAATGGTCCCTTGTTCGAGCAAGCAGCACAATTGCTTACAAAGGAATCAAAAATGTTTTCCACTATATACGATGTCGAAAAGCGTCATGTATTATTGGAATTCGATACTAAATCCAATACGTTTGTGAAGAATAATTTTGAAGATGTCTTCCAAGAAAGATTGCAAACATTATGGGATGGCCTCAGAGAACTTGGGGAGCGTCTGAATGTAGTTGTTCCAAGTGAAGAAATTGAACAAATCCAAGATGAGGAGGAAATAGTTGCAGCAGAAGAAAGTGGAGTTAAGAAGGAAGCCCCAGTGGCTACCAAACCTGTTCTTTTCCCACAAGACAAAGAGATTAATCCAGACGAACTTATCACTCTTCGTAAACGTAAGCCGCAACCAAAGAAAGCTAAACAAGCTAATGCTCAAGAAGAAGAGGAAAAACCAACTGTTGATTATGCTAGTGCTGATAAGATTATGATCACAACTAATAAGAGAAAGGATAAGAATTTTAAGAATAAGAAGAGAGCATTTGATCCGTACAGTAGAGAAAGTGAAGGACCTAAACCTGCTAAAAAACCAAAGATTGTTACGTCTGGTAAGACGTCCACTTTCAAAAATAAAAGAAAGTAATATATATATATATATTGTTTTTGTAGGACAATAGACGACATAACATCTTCGTATAATTAATCATTGTAGCGTGTTCTAATGCTAATTTGATCTTCAATGGAACTCTATCAGTGTTGAAAATGTTTTTGCATCCAAAATTGAAATTGAAACGAACGCGTCAACCATCAACAAACAAGAAAAAAATTTAACCACCCAACTGTAGTGTTGCCAAATTATAATGACAACAATTCACCAGCTATCTACATCCCAATCATGGTATTACCAGTCAACTTACAAGGCAATTTAATTCCTTCTGAAATAAACTTCTTAGCTGAAAATGAATCAATTACTATTTTACCCAGATATACTATGAAAAAAATCCAACTTATAGGAGTATGTATCTGCCCTGAATGAAATTCTGTGGTAACAGCGAACATAATACTAACATTAATAACTTCTCTAGACAACGATTCCTAATTTAAGAGCCATGCGAAGAGAATATGTTCCTCTTTGGGTTGCATTAATATTGAAATCACAAGGGAAATGTAGTATCGTTCCTCCGAAGTGGTTGAATTTTGAATATTTGAAGGAAAAATATGACGAAGAATTACGTAGACCACTTCAATTTAGTGGTTTACCTTGGAATTGGTTAGAACTTTCTAAGATCTTATTAACAAAAGCACTGGATGATTTACAAGATCCTCCACATCAATTAAGATCGGTTATACAAGATTTAAGAGAAATCAGATTGGTTAAATCCAGAAAAGGTTTACGAGAATTAAATGAATCAAATATTCAATTGAATGCCTTATCTTTATTAGAGATTAATGAATTAAGACCATTTGTTCTTAATGTGATGAATAAGTTGAGAGAGTTACATGACACGACGCAAAATAGAGAAGGCGAAAATATGGAAGATGACGATATGGTTGATGTTTCTGATGATGACTATTGATCTTATTACTGTCGAAAGCTTATATCTGGCGTTATTGGATTTACAGAACATTATTCCCCCATTTCTGGTTCTAGCTAAGGAAGAATCCCTTCCGGTGAGGTTTTCAAGGTAGCATTTATGAGTTTATTCACTTTCAAAGTATAATTTTGAATGTTCTTATACTTGGCATCCCCACTACCCAAAAGGGCTCAATGTTCAAAATAAATTTTACTTTTGTATTAAGGTTTCACAAATACCAAACAAATACCGAAATATCTGTTAAGGTTAGTATCTTAGCTCCTGGAGAATTTATCATAGTTCTTATGTCCCAAATAGAGTTTCAACTCCTCCCTTCCCCCCTCCAACCTTGCTAAATTCCTGAGGATTGATTGATAGTTTCATATTTAATGCTGTATCTATTTATTCCCACTCCCCTTCTCCGCTTTTTGAATAAGGTCGATCAATTTTTAGTATAAATAGTCCTGAATAAACACCTACTTCGCTCAAAGTGCTGATATTATATCAGCAGTTTCAGAAAAAATGCTGAAAGGGGAACTTAGTCTCCTTATGAGCACTGGAGATCATACACTTACTAGCAAGGCAACAACTTTCGAAGGTTGTATTGGTTGATTGTTCCACTTCCCGAGTACTAGCAGGTTGATATGTCCATTTTTAGAAATGGGCAACTTTCAGCAACATAGTT
This sequence comes from Hemisphaericaspora xylofermentans, assembly GCA_002105455.1. NCBI lineage: Eukaryota > Fungi > Ascomycota > Pichiomycetes > Serinales > Debaryomycetaceae > Hemisphaericaspora > Hemisphaericaspora xylofermentans. The sequence continues at coordinate 20,728 of NDXA01000017.1, read as the reverse complement.
TGCTGGATGTCTCTCATTATAGCGGTTAAAGACTCCTTAACTTTGTGTCCGGTTCGGGGCATTACCTGCTAGTTGTGATTATCCTATTCACGGAGTTGATGAGATCTGTGTTTGGGCCTGGTATTTATTAGATCATTTTGGTTTTCATAGTAAGGTGTGTTGTCTGGGGTTTGTAGGGCGAAGAGGTTATCATTTTAGCATTAAGAATTTTGAAACTTCTATATGTAATAATAAACATTTTAATTTAATTCCTTTTTTTGCAACCATTACTTGAACAGAGCTGCCACCCAAAATGTCAATGGGAATTATAATAGATTGCTTTAAGACACGATATTTGACCTCCCTCACAAATTTCATTGTCAGAACTGGATATTGAAACTGACTTCAACTTCGGGGGTTGAAGGTTTTCTCCTACTCTGGACATCTCGAAACTTTTAAAGTTTCAACTCTGGGAACACTTTAATTTAATTATTGTGCTTATATAATTAACTATCTGTAATTTTGCTTTCTCCTCCTTTGCAAATAACGAGGAGTCGTCTCAAACGAGCTTTACCTACAGGTACAATGTCCATTATCTTTAGTTAGATTTCAATTCCGTTAGGAAGTCGACTGATGTGAAAAAAGGGCACTCGGTAAGCCAGATAAATTGGCATTTGGTTCCAATAGCAATGCGCCTGCTGAATGATAATCGTTGATAATATATTATTGAAAATAAAATGATAAATCTTTGTAGAAATTCTATGAAAACTGTTTCCATTTACTTCGAAGATTACACTACTAGAAGGTGCGAGTATTGGCACTAGCTGGTTTGAATAACATTATCATTAATCATAGCAAATTTTGAACAATGCGTGTAAAATTTGCTAAATGTAACTGTTTATCTGTGCCTCACCGGTGACTTTTTTTTAACATCTGATACTCCTAGATTCTTGATAAAGGTAGGTTCATTCTCAAAATACACTTTGAATAATTTTTTTTACAATTATAAATCAAATTAAACTAATTGACATAATATTGTCATGTGGTTTGGAAGTAGGTAATAAATCATCATTGGATGAGTTAATATACCGTAGGTAGAAAATTGGTTTGGCTAAGACAATAGTGTGACAGACCACTAGACAGTGGGTAGATAAATTTGTTGATAATAGCCGTAGTACACGACCTGAACCCCGAGTATGAGACAGAGATGTGAAAAATGACTAATTAATCACCACAAGAGAAACCTGGCAACGACTATTAGAGAAAGAAATCATATATACTAAATGAGCAAACTAAGTACTTTAAATAAACAGTTCATATCCAATTTAGATACCCATAAAGTTATAACAGATGCGAAACGAAATTTAATTCTTTCAATTTTGAAATCAACTACAACCAAAAGAGAAGCAAAGAATTATCTTAACAAATATCAAAATCAATTTGATTTTAGTAATTTGAACTTTAATAGAAGTGTAAAGAGTCTCAATGAACAGGAATCTTTAACTAGGAGAGATATCCAAAGAGAATTATTCATTAATCGATATTTAAATCGACAAAATCCATTTATTAATATCTACGATAACGAAGAAATTAAATATGAAAAGATCCCCTTACGTATTGCATTGTTTAAAATCAAGGTTCCTAGTATAACAAATAAGAGATGGAAGGGAATTGCTGAAACATTTAAGAGATTAATCACATTTGGTATATCACCTGTGGTAATATTGGATTATGATCACTTTCCTCATGATTCCTTTAAACATAATGAATTATATATGATTGATGTTGCCAATAAATTATTAAACTATTTAGGGAAACCTGAACATGAAGGAGATTTGAAAACTACAGTTGCTCGATCATTGTTTACTTCAAGGGATGGAAATGTTAGTATGGATAGTTTGGAGCTGGTTCTAATGCCTCTTTATCAAGGCATAATTCCTATTATTCAACCTCTTGTGTACAATGCAAATACCAGCTATCAAGAATTGATTGAATCAGATACCTTATTGCATTCACTATCATCTTCTTTGCTCGAGAAGAGTTCGAAAGATTTATTAACTATCGAAAAAATCGTCATTATTGATCCAATTGGTGGTATTCCTTCCATTGAAAGAAACCAAGGTAGTCATGTGTTTATAAACTTATCCCAAGAATATTCTGATATTGTTTCTGAATTATATATTGGACATATTGAACCCAAAAATCGTGATTTACATCTTCAAAATTTGAATTGTATGAATGGTATTTTAAGCTTCATTAATGAAAAGTCGGGGAATGATGAAGCGACAGGTATAATTACTACTCCAGAGATCATGTCAATTAATAGTGATGAATTGAATCCTATTATATATAACGTGTTGACAGATAGACCAATTATATCATCTTCGTTACCAAGTAGAAACACTAGAACTCCCCAACTATCTACATCTGTCATTAAGAAGGGAGTGTCTGTCCAAATCTTTGATCAAGATGAATATCATCGAGAATTTACATTGAATAATCTATTTGAAGATAAATTAGTTGACCAAGAACGATTGGTTGGATTGATGAATGATTCATTTGGGAAGAACTTAGATTCTGAGAAATATATATCACGTATCAATGAAAATTTGGCAACTTTAGTTATTGTTGGAGATTATGATGGAGCAGCAATAATTACATGGGAATATAGTCAAGGTGAAAAAATTGCATATTTGGATAAATTTGCAATCGCAAAGAAAAATCAAGGATTACCTGGTTTAGCGGATATTATATTCAAGATTATATTACAATCACATCCCAAAGAATTGATATGGAGATCACGTAAGAATAATCCAGTTAATAAATGGTATTGGGAAAGATGTTGTGGGTGCATGAGTTCACCAGAATCACAATGGAAGATTTTCTATACTGGAGAGATATTTACGAAGAGGATTAAACGGTTTGATAATACTATTGTAAGCGGTGATTTGAATATTGGAAAGAAATTAAAGGAATATTCAGAAATTTGTGAAGGTATTCCTCCATCTTTTGTATAATGGCTAATGTTATGACACGATTCAACTTTCATGCATATAATACAGTTAGATATTAAGACTTTGTCTTCTGATACTCTTAAAAAGCTATATGTAGTAGAACTTGTAAATATTTGTATGTATAATGAATGTATAAAAATCCGAGGATCGGCTCATAACTTTTTGTTGAGTAAATTTAAATTTTTGCAATTTGTTGGTTAAAGTCAATCTCATTGCAACAACAGCAACATATGCGAACAAAAAAAACCACAAGCTAACTAATTCCGTAAAGATAATCAGCAGATAACCAAAGGAGTTATTTTATGGATGTAAACTTTTCAGTACCACTTTCTTTTCATTTAAGTGCTTACTTCGACAATTCCTTCTTCCGATTTTTGTTCTCATTATCCTACATCAGCAGAAATTAATTATGGCAACTACAAAGATTGGAAATTCATCAGAAACTTCATCGCTTTTGCGAAACAGAAATGGGGAAACTGAAATTTCAACCGAGGATCCCGCATCACCACCAATAACTAAAAACGCAACAGAAACAACCAGCAACAACAAAGATAAAAAGCGGTTACACTACTATCATGAATTAGATGAATGGCAAAAGGATAATCATTATATCAAATCAGGATATGTGAAAGAAACAACTTCATACTTAGAATGTCTACAATCCTTGACTTATTTACATAATGAAACTATGAACATTTATACCCATTTAATTCCATCAAGTGTTGTATTTTGGGCAGTATTATATTATATCAATTATCAACTTACAATTTATGAGAATTATTTGGGAATATGGGAAAAGATTAATTTTGTTCAATTTGCTGTAGCATGTACATTCTGTTTATTCATGTCATCAACATTTCATTGTGTGAAGGCACATTCTCATAAAGTCAGTAAGTTTGGTAATCAATTGGATTATTTTGGAATCGTGATATTGATCACTTGTTCATTAATCTCAATTTTATTGTTTGCCTTCTATGATTATCCTTGGATTAGAAATGTATTTGTTGTAACAACCTTGGTGTTCGGATCGATCTGTACTGTATTGACTTTAAATCCTAAATTTTCAAGTGTCGATTATCGTGGATTTAGAGCTACTATGTTTATTATGTTTGGTTTATCTGGAGTCCTTCCAGTATTGGCGTCGTTTTTCTTATTTGATTATAAAACTGTCGTTCAAAGATCAGGATTCTACTGGCTTATCTTAGAGGGTGTTTTTTATATTACAGGGGCAGTGTTATATGCAGTTAGATTTCCAGAGAGATTAGTTCATATTGAACAAGATCTACTTGAATTGTTGTATAATCCACTTCCAGGTAGGTTTGATATATTTGGCCATTCTCATCAAATCTTTCATATATTTGTTGTGATTGCTGCCTTTTGCCATTGGAAAGCATTAGTTCAATGTTATCATTATTTACATCAGCACACATTAGTAGTTTAAAAGATTTGTACATATAAAAAATATAAAACAACATTGGACTATTAAATTTAACATAATTCTCCTTAATAATGGTTTTAATAGTTTGATTGTTTGGGTGCCAGACTATGATGTGAAACTGTCTGTATCTATACTCTAGAATCATTAGTAACTCCATTTCGATTAGATACGTCAAAATCGATTCATCGGGATCTACAATTTTTGCAAGCATTCAGTAAGCTACTGTTGGGAGATTCTTAGATTTAAGTTCTCTGAAACTGTCTTAAAATAGAATGCTAGCGTTTTGGAACAACATCAATTAGACTCCATTGTGATACAAGATGGTTCTATTTGTTAGTGAATGTGTTCTCCAGAGGCGAAAAGGAGACCAAAAACAGCTGAATGAAATCAGTTGATTTGGTTCTTTTTTGTCACTTTTTTTGCAACCACCACGTTTTTGACATGCCGTAAAATCGATTAGCACGGCAGCTTTCGGCTTACAAAGACATAATTACAATGTCTAGTCTGTCTCCTTTCTGGTTTATGAACCCAATTGTGAAAAATAAATTATACATGACATAATATTTACGGCTAATTTTTATTGATAGATACGGGAATAATGGGGAATTTTAATAGCAATGAGGGGTCTATTATCGAAATGTTGATATTTTTTAACGTGGCTAGACGTCATATAGCTGTTAAAAATAATGTCTGAATGAAAAATGAATGGAAAAAAAATCTCGCAATAGAATAAAAAAAAACAAATTAGTAATGATAAGAACAATGGCCATGGTTCAAGTTTTTTTTTTTTCTGTGGTTGCAGTTTGCAGATTTCGAGGGAAATTAGAAGAAAGTCAAGCGAACAAAATTGGGCACAAACAGAAATTAAGAAATTCGATATACGGAATGTGTGCAAACACAAACTATAAGGTTAGTCGCTGTCCTTTTCATTCCTACTTTGTTTTCCTTTTGAAACATGACTTTACAAGTTTATCCATATCATCCTTTTGGTAGTCAGGGCCAAAACGAAAGATGACTAACCCATCCACATTAATTATATTGCCCTGTCATTCTATATGGAAACAAGATGGACCAATGTTAGGCCTTGATCAAAATGAATGGCATTTAGCAGATTTCCAAATTGAAGGACAAGATCATTTAGTCTTTAGATCTCAGATATTAGATAGTCTTGAGATTCTACAACAAAATGAAGATTCTTTTTTAATTGTATCTGGTGGTGCTACCAAAGAAGAAGCAGGTCCCATATCTGAGGCTTTATCATACTTTCAACTAGCCAAAAAGCTATGTGATTCAAACCCTTTCTTATTAAATAGAATTAATATTGAAGAATATGCTAGGGATTCTTTGGAAAATGTTATATTTCTGCTTTGTCGATTTTATGAGATTTTCAATAATTATCCTGAAAATATAGTGGTTGTCGGATTTGAATTTAAACGAGAAAGATTTGTGTTGCATCATTTAGAGCAAGCTTTATGCTTTCCTAGAGATAAAGTTAAATATATAGGTACTTCACCAATTACTGATCATTTGTCAGATGAAGCAAAAGAAAGATATTTTGAAGAATTACGAAGTTGTGAATTACGGCATGCTTTGAAACATTTTGAAAATGATTGGTATGGAATATCTGGTTCGCTTAAAGAAAAGAAGCAAAAGAGAAATCCGTTTAAAAAGTATCATGGATATATGTTTACAAATCCAAAATTGTCTAATTTCTTAATGGCCCTCCATGATAGGCAGGATACCTGTGAAATGAAACAAAGTGACAGCGAACGTATTAGAAATCTAATTGGTAGGGTTCCTTGGGTTGCAGCAAATAAATAAATAGATATTATAGGGAGTTTACGGTAGTTTGGGGTTTTACGCAGTTGTTTATATAATAAAGGTGTTTTCATTGATTTCACGAATTTAGAATTAACGCACGCTTGTTATTATAAATTTATATATGTACAAAAAGAAGTAACACGACAGTTCTCTCAAATACCCTTGATGCTTTAAGCCTTTTGTTTTAATGCTCTTCTAGCTTGAACAGCTTTACTCAATTTAGTCAACATGTCAACAGTTGTTTCCCAAGAAACACAACCATCAGTAATAGAAACACCGTATTTCAAAGAATCCTTTGATGCACCTGGAGGTGGCATAGATTGTTTACCTTCATTGATATGAGATTCAATCATAACACCAATAATAGCATCTTCACCATTAGTTATTTGTTCAGCAACAGAATCCAAAACAATTGGTTGGTTTCTGTAATCCTTTTGTGAGTTATCATGAGAACAATCAACCATTAATTTAATACTTGGATCAGTAGATTTAGCAATAGCTTCCTTGGCAGCCTTAACAGAGTCTGGACCATAGTTGGTAATCTTCTTACCACCTCTCAAGATGATGAAACAGTTATCGTTACCCTTAGTGGTAGTAATAGCAGCCATACCATTTTTAGTAACTCCCAAGAAATGGTGACCTTTAGAAGAAGCTTGAGCAGCATCCAAGGCAACAGTTAGTCCACCATCAGTACCATTCTTGAAACCAATTGGGAAAGATAAACCAGAAGCCAATTCACGATGTAATTGGGATTCAGTAGTTCTAGCACCAATGGCGCCAAAACTTAAGAAATCAGAAAAGTATTGAGGAGAAATAGTATCCAACATTTCAGAACCAATTGGTAATCCACATTCACCAGTTAAATCGGAATATAATTGACGAGATATTCTTAAACCACGATTGATATCAAAAGTGTTATCCACATTTGGATCATTAATTAAACCTTTCCAACCAACAGTGGTTCTTGGCTTTTCCAAATATGCTCTCATAATAATACATAAATCACCCTTTAATTCATCTGCTAATTTCTTTAAACGCCTAGCATATTCTAAAGCAGCGTCAGTGTCATGAATAGAACATGGACCAACAATAACAAGACATCTGTCGTCCTTTCCGTTAAGAATTTGTCCAGATTCAAAACGACCTCTCATAACAACTTCTAACGATTGATGAGAAGCTTTAATTTCATGTTGTAACAATGCAGGTGGAATCAATGGGTCGTAGCCCAAGATTCTGGTATCATCGTACTCAGCTGGAATAGGGGTGCTACTCATTGTTGTTGTTGTTGTTGTTGTTGTACAAATAATCTTTGGTTAAAAAGAAAACGAAGGATGTGGGTGTAGAATTGAAAAATGGAGAGATATTCCTAGGAATAAATAAAAAAGTCCGACTGAAAAAATTAAGTCATCCTGAAAAAAAAAATTTGTCGGAGCGAGTTCAGGAATATGCAAGATTCTTTTTACAGGTTAATTATAACCAGTGCAAGAAAAAAAAAGAGTCATAATTACGGTGGCATAGTAAAAGGGTAAAGTTTCATCTTGGAAACCGTGTATCAATTGACATAAAATAGACAATGGCTACAATCTAAAAGAATAATTGTTAAAATATATGCATATCCCAATGAACAAAAGAATTACTTGACACGTACAATGAAAAAGATAAGCGATTTTTGGAGCTTTTCACGTGATTGTATTTTTTGACACATCCTAAAACTATCTAAACTGCAAAAGCGTAAATATTTCTGTTGACATGCTCTGCCTCGGGTAATTTTTGCATGTTACACCTTTGTCTCGAGCACCTGCAGAATCGATGATCTATTAATTTATCCGAGCTATTATAATTTTGAGTTAACTAACCCCCCCTCCCACATGTTCATACAACCATAAAGCCACGAGTGAAAAAGTGAAAGTGCAAAATGGCAATAGGAGCCATCAATAATGAAGCTCAAAGGATTTTCGTCTCATTCTTCATCTTCGGTCTTCTTAACAACATTTTATATGTCATCATTCTATCAGCAGCAATAGATCTTGTGGGGCCAGCTACACCAAAAGCCGTTGTTTTATTAGCAGACATTTTACCTGCGTTAATAATCAAACTTATTGCACCTTTCTTTATCCATCTCATACCCTATGTTACCAGAATATGGACCTTGGTTGGATTATCAACAACGGGTATGTTGGTCATTTCCCTAAGTTCTTCGAGTTGGATTGGTACAAAATTATTTGGAATCATTCTAGCGTCATTATCATGTGGATTGGGAGAACTTAGTTTCTTGCAATTGACTCACTACTATGATGAAACGCAAGCAATTGGTGGGTTTTCCAGTGGAACTGGGGGGGCTGGTTTATTTGGAAGTTTTCTTTTTATGTTGTTTACGAATATTATGGGGATACCTGTTTGGGTTGTATTACTAGTATTTGCAATTGCACCATTAGGATTTGCTCTAACATATTTCTATTTCTTACCAGGAAAAGAAGAAGTGGATTTTGAATATGAGGAGATAGTACAAGAACTTGTTGATGCTGATGATGAGTTTGAAGTTGATCTGATACGTTATGATTTCCGATATGTGCAGCATCATATTTGGACAACAGTCAATGAGATTAAACCACTTGTCGTACCATACATGTTGCCTTTAATGAGTGTTTACTTTTCAGAATATCTTATAAACCAAGGTATAGCACCAACTTTATTATTCCCGTTGGAAGATCTTCCACGATGGCTATTTACAAGTTACAGAGATATTTACGTTGTTTACGGATTCTTGTATCAGTTGGGGGTGTTCATATCTCGTTCGTCAATTTCATTTGGTATTCGTGTTCGAAATCTTGGAATGTTGTCTGGTCTACAGTTTGTAAATGTATTGATCACACTTTGTCAATCAAAGTATGATTTTCCCTTCAAAATAATATGGTTAATGTTGTTGCTCATATTTTATGAAGGGTTATTAGGAGGTCTTTCATATGTGAATACGTTTGTATCCGTGAGTGAAGAGGTTCCCAAGCAGAAGCGAGAGTTTAGTATGGGATGTGTTAGCATTAGCGATGGTATTGGAATCGTTTTATCAGGTTTTATTAGTTTATGGTTAGAAATATCTCTATGTAGACAGCAGGTTGCGCGAGGAAGGGACTGGTGCCTTACTGGTGGTTCTGCTTAAGTATCGACATTAATTTAGGATTTCTCCAACTTAATTCATTCCTCGGAACTTACTGGTATGATTGTTATCCCAAATTGGGCGGAAAAAATCACAGAAATCCCAGACGTTAAATCAGGAAATTATCTGCCACACGTTTCTTATCTTTAATCAGGATTATGATTAGGTAGACGTAATGATTGCAATTAGACCATCGATACGATTGACTAGCACGCATTCAAGAACTGCTTTTCGTTTATTCCATATTACAACCCCCAACAGAACTTCACATGACATCGCATTTGTTTTTGATATCGACGGTGTGTTGATTAAGGGAAACAAAATTATCCAAGAAGCCAAACCAGCGCTTGAATTGTTAAACAATCATAGAATCCCATATATATTGATGACCAATGGGGGCGGAGTGCTGGAAAAACAAAAGGCCAACACAATCTCGGAAATAGTAGGGGTACCGATTTCCCCTTGTCAAGTTGTTCAAAGTCATACTCCGATGAAATCATATGCTGCTAATAAAACATATGATCGAGTAATGGTTATCGGTGGAATTGGAGATGCGGGCAGAAATGTTGCTACGGAATATGGATTTGAGGATGTTGTTTTACCTATTGATGTGGTGAAATCTGCCCCATCTATCTCCCCTCACACAATGTTTAGAAAGAGTGATATTGATAAATATGCCCGCGATGTTGATTTATCAAAACCAATTGATGCAGTTCTAGTATTTCATGACCCTCGCGATTTGAATACTGATGTGCAAGTAGTTCATGATATTTTGAATTCTGAAGGTGGGTTAATTGGAACTCGGAGAAAAATAACTCGCAGTGTTGATCCATCAATTCCAATTATATTTAGTAATAATGACTATGTCTATGCAAATGATTACAATTTACCTAGATTTGGACAGGGTGCATTTAGAATCATAATTGAACAATTATATAATCATACTAATAGATTAAAGTGTGATGAAAAAATGCATTCTCATATATTGGGAAAGCCTTTCAAAGTACAATATGATTTTGCACATCATGTTTTGATTGACTGGCGAAGAAAGTTAGCTACCCAGAATTTCAATTCAAAACAAATTTTGCCGAATTTAGGAGAAGAACCGAAAAATTCCCCATTTAGAAAGATTTACATGGTCGGAGATAATCCGGCATCTGATATACAGGGTGCAAATGATCATGGCTGGGAATCTGTACTATTGAGAACTGGTGTTTACAATGACGAAGATTGGGACTGTATTGTTGCCAAGCCAACTATTGGAGTGTTTGATCATGTACATGAAGCAGTGAATGAAATTTTAACTTCAAATCAAATTTTATAGAAATTGTTCGCGAAATGGCCACGTTTATTCCCAGAATGTTCATAGAGTAATAACTAATATATTCTAAGGCAATTAACGAAAAATACAATAGGTTAAAGTCTAGAATAGGTTAGTAGTCTTGCTTGTGAAATAGGGGCTTTGTGTACTTCTCGCTAAAATTGAAAGAAAACAAAAGATTGCGCTCATTTGCATAAACAATAAAGATCTAATCTTCTGCATTATACAAATTGCCGCATGGTTTCGCCTCACCGGCTGAATACAATCACCTTGGATGCGTTGTTTTCTTGTAGTTCCAGATGTAGTTTAAGTTTGATTGCGTAAACAATTGACCGGCATTCAGGCACCAGGCCAAACGGATGAGTAGGTTGTTTCTTTTTGGCCAGCAAAAACATGATAGTAATGCATTTGTCATATCTTTACATAATTATAACTTAAATTTTAGACCACTGAGAATAAATCGTTCAAAGTTGGTGAAGAAATCTAAATCTTTTGAAATGCTACCTGATTATACCGAATACGCGACTGATCATTTTTAACTTTTGAAGGTTAAGATTACTTAACTTCTCTCCACTTTTACATCAGGGGTATTTGTGTTCCCGTAAACAATACAACTAGAGAAAAGGGTGAAACGATGCGTTAATTAAATGAGAATGAAAAATAAAAAGAAAATAGCCGAATTTTCAGTATGGAATTATATAATTTCCATGTCTGTTGTGCGTCAGACACTTTTTATTTTTTGGGCGTGAATATTTCCATGGATTATTTTTTAACCTTTTGGAAAGGGTTTTAATAGATGTTTGGGATCTTTTATTGTTTTATTATTGGATCTGTTAAAATTTCTTAACCCCTTTTCTAAATTAATCTTATTAGCAACATTTTTGAACCAGCGATTCTTTGCTCTATTTTCGACAATCCATTCTTTTCTCTTTTTTTTGGAGAGTAGGTATTTACAAGCTATGATTGAAGTACCAAATTCAGGTTGATTCTGAAACAAGCGGTTGTTATGAAAATTAATGTAAAAAATGTAGAAAGAACTGTCCAATCTAAATATTCCATGAAAAGCGGAGAATGTTCCTGAAATACAAGAAAATAAAATCAAGTTCAAAATGCTACCATTTTAGATATTTTAAACTGCTTCCCGGCTTAGTCCGAGATCTTGAGACAGACATAGATCGAGTATTTTGGCTAGTTTAGCCAGATCTCAGATAAAGTCTTGAATTTGTTACACTATAACAAGTACAAAGTTTCCAAAATAGTTTTGGAATTATGTTGAGATTAATTCATCTTCTTAATTTCTTGGTTTTACAGAATGTTCTTGGAATAAATTATAATATTTTGACTAATGTGAATGCATACACTCACCAATCGTGGTTTATTTTTTAACAAACGCAAAGACATTTTTCGAGTACATATACGAAAATTTTAGTTCTGCTTTGTACCACAGATTTGTGTAACTGAGAATAATCGCATAAAAATATTATTTTTGTTAAACGTATTGTTATTCGTGGATACATATTTAGCCGAGAAGAAAACCTTTCAGATTAATAAATACCCAGATTCTTTTTTATACTTCGTAGTGCGTCTTAACAAGAAGGAAGCTCATTTACCATTTAGCATAGTATCTCTAACAAAAAGTCTTTCTTGTTAGTCAATTCGTATAATAAATGCTTTGCTTTGTAACGGAGAAATGGCTTCGCGAACACTGAACTTCTGCATCTTAACTCGTTGAAGTTAACTAACAAGGTTCAGCAAGGTTAACGAAACAAAAGTGTAAACAAACTAAAGTATCGACCGGATTAAGAAATTTTATAAAGCCGAACGAAATGAGATAAAATTTCAGGTATAATTAACAGTGAAAAAACCCGAAATGTAGAGCTCCTAAACATTCTTTTTATATTCAATACGGTATTTTTGCTCAAGTTTATAAACCTCCAACCCCGCCCAACACGTCCCTACGTGCTCGGTTGCATTATCCAGTTATAGGTTTTCCGTTTACCGTTTTTGAATTCACCGAAACTGGTATCTACTCTCTTATGTTCATGTTTCGCTAAAAGTTATAATCGGGAAGGCCTCGTAATTTGATTCCTTGTCAATGCTTACATACCCTTTATTGGATTACATTTTTAATCTTAAGAGCATCAACCATCGGTTTTGGTTTGTGTATGTCTCACATGCTATTTTTTTGAAATAGAGCTACCCAGTCACACCCTTCAAACGAAAGGATAGAAAATACAGCTCAAAAGGCTCTGGTACAGTTGATCTATTTCCCAATTTTCCACCTTTCGGGTTTTTTCTATATTTCTATAATAGATTGGTTTTACCCCGTTGTGAGCCTACGGTTGATGCAAGGTAAACATCCTGAGCTAAAAAGTTAGAAATATAACCATATTAACAAGCACTTCGCTCATCTTCTTTCGATTGTGATTTTTGTCTTACATCTTCAAGGTTAGCCCTAGCGTATGTTCTGAAGTCTTGCCTCTGCAATAATAAATCTCTAGTTTATCAAAAAGGAAATATAAACTCATTTTATTAATAATACGTAAGAGGAACAAACCTACCTGCTTGTTGGACAAACCCTCAAGCTTCTATACTGAAAGGGTCTATATTCCTTGTATCAGAATAAATGCCTCTTCAATGTTGGGGTGGAATTGTAGGTATACAGTTTACTGGAGGGGGTAAAGGCATTCTAAAACCTTGATTTGGTGAAGTAAACGCAAATTGTGACGCGTTGATAGCTGTCTGCATCTGAGGAACCAATTGAGTTATCTCGTAGCCTTGGTGCTGCTTATGTGAACTATTCTTACCTTGGTCATTCTTTAACCTCTCATTTAAGAGATACTTTTTCATACTAATTCTTCTGCCATTCTTTCCCCTATAAACCTTGTTATTCAAAACTTCTTCCGCAGCCAAAGCAGCACCTTTCTTCTTAACTAATTTTGTATGGTATAAACCACAAGCATTACAAAGTGTTCTTACTCCTTTAGGGCCTCTTCTCCATTCTGGAGTCTCTGTTGTTCCGCATCTATGGCATCTATTTATTGGTTTAGTTGGCTGAACAGGTTGAACGTTCCTTTGAATTGCCTGACCATGAAAATGATGTCTTTGCTCTCCATATAATACATTGGGCGGAGGCAATGGGTGATGAAAAACAGTTGGTAAATGCGGTGTTTCTAGATGTTCAGTAGTGAAGCTAGTGTGTTGGGGAAAATGCTGTTGGTATGTAATTGGAATGTAAGTATTGGGTGCATATGTCGGCACTGGCTGAAATTGGGGACCATTCTCCACTTGAACGGGAGCTATCAAAGCAAATGAAGGATATATATGATTGGTTGTCTTGTGTACTTGGTTCTTTCTATTAAGAAGAGAAGGTGATTTATTTTCGTGTATGTTTTTGAAGAGAGGATTTTCGGAAGTATAGTTAGGTGAAGCAGGAACTCGGATGGATGTTGCTAAAGTAGAAGTAATTCTTGGAAGAAACTCAAGTTCGTTATATTCCTTGAAAGGCATTGGCTTTATAGGGTCTGATAAACAACCTGCTGTTAGCTCTCTTATAGATGGTAATCTAACAAAAGTTGCGTTGGGTGGTGTCTCCGGCATAGTATCTCTCTGCATTTATTTGCTATTAAAAAAATGATAATGATTAATATCGAGTAATCATAACTAAATAAATTCTTGAGAGTTTGACGTAAAATTTTGGAAGACCATTGCGGTTTTATACCTGTCTTAGCTAACGAAGGGAGCGACCTAATTAAGCGCAAAGAAGTCTCTCCTTCTAATTTAAAATTATATTTTTTAATCAAACATATGCAGGTTGCAAAAAATATTATTTTCTTAAAGAAATATTTTTTATATGCGAAATCACTTGAAACCATTAAGATTTCTTTTTATTTTTTCCGCAGGGTACGCAGTTTTATTTTGTACCACTCGGTTATTATTTATCGAGATATATCTACTATCAAAAGAAGATCTCGTAAAATATGTGATACAAAGTTATAATATATGCAAAAGAACAGAAAAGTGCGCTTGAGCAGAAGAATGTCTTAGAGAATACATTCTGTTCCAGGTATTCATCTCGAGCATGTATAATCCATCGAGAAAAATTGATCAATCTCAAAATTAGATTGAGACGATTGCTCCAAGAACTTTTTATTTTCAGTCCATTCTTTCTTGTCATTTGGATCATTCATCGTAAATTTTTAATTAAAGTTAGTCCCCATCAATACTTGGTGATCTAAGGTTTAAGAGATCCGAGGTTGCGGATTTGTAAATTGTGTTAAAGGTCTATAAGTTGACGGTATGCTTGCTTATGTATCGGTGAGCACGAGTGTATAATTAACACATTCACCAATGTCTAATGATTACCAACGCAAATTTACCGAAGACGCCCAGATCAAACGGTTACATATTTTTCCGGAGCATAAAACGGCTTTCCGAGCATTGTCAACTTCTGGGCAATTTATTAAATACATCACTTCCACCTCGCAGGTAAAGTTCTCTGACAGATAGATGTCCATGGGGCAGCTACAGTGTTTACATTCCAGCTAGTAGCCATATTATGTGCTGCTCAAAGCTTCTAGCATCCTGTTCATGTTCATATATTTGCGTATTCAATTTTTTGTCTACTAGAATGAGTACATCAATGCAAGAAGTTTGAGATCCGGTCTCCTTTTTGTGTTCCTATTGACATGATGTCAAGCAAAGGAATTAAAGTTTCATCTAACTTCAGAGATGTAGCCTTTCTTGTGAAAGTTTTCGCTGTTTAGAGAGGTACGACATCTAAACATTAACTGAAGACAATGATCACACCACGTAGGAAATTCTTTTTCTTGACATTGACTAGCTATGCGCAGTGAGACCAACTGGATGACCATCCTTATTTGATTGCTGAATGTCTAAATGTAACAGAGATCTATGGCGAATATTGTGGAACTGCTAGATAGATCATTCTTTGTATTATTAGAATGTGAAAATTCCGGAAAAAATGGTGCAACACATATTTCGGGGAATTCCGCCATCCTAGATACTCCAAGAAATTTCCAAACATTTTCAAGCATAGTAGAAACACTCTCTATCAAAATATTTCTTGACTTGAATGTTCACGTATCCACGGAGATCGTTCATTTGTTGTTTTAGATTCTTTCGCATCTATTTTGTATTTATTTTTGTTGGTCCACGTCAGTCATCAGTTGTTGTTGGGTCCCTTCTTGAATATCTGGAAAACCGTAGAATATTAGAAAAAGTGCAAAATGATGTTTTGCATCCCCAATAAATGCTTTATTTCTGGATTAACGGATTGTGGCAAGGGTGTATGGACTATCGCCTGATTTTTTGGAGGGTGAATATCTTATTTTAACTGCGACTCGAAGTTCAAAGCTAATCAAAATTAAATATAGAAGTAAAATCATTGCAATCAAAGGCGTTTAACATCTTTCGCACATTAGTAGCAAGAATAGACACTCACCACGAAGGTTCATCGGAGATTTTACCATGAACTACGGGGGCGGGGGGAAGAGGAATATTAACATAGGCGGTCTTTACACAACACCAAATCTTAACCTAATGAAAGCAAAATAGCTTATCTAGTTCCAGTCTATTTTTAGTTGTCAGAGATTTGAATCAAAATTTATGGGGGTTCAAGCTCTTTTCCCCTCCCAACACATACACACACACTCGCAACTGGACGCATACACCCACACCCATAGAATTGTAGAATTGTAGCTTAAAGGAAAACTGCTCTAATTGCAGAAAAGGGATGACTCGATAAACTATCGAAAGAAACTCATCGAAGAGAATTTTGCAATCTGGGTGTGGTATCGTGGACTTTGAAGAACACTGAAGTATATTAGAATACCCAAATATATTCTAGGGACAAATTCAAAGTTTATCAGATCTAACAATCACTCATAAAATATCTTGAAAGGGGAAATATGATTTCACCAATTGATGTAATAGCGATTTGTCACCGCAAATTTCAGGGGAAAGGAATAAAACACAAAATATACATTATTTCAAAGCTTTATAAATTAATAAACTTTTATTTTATTTCAAAGACAAAGACAAGAGTTGAGGGTTTAGGTTGGATTTTGTCCCAAATTGGTAACTCTATCAGCGAATTCACACCCAAATACTAAATATACAGATTGTATTTGAAAAAAAAAAAATGGACTTGCCTGAATCATTCTTGAAAAATTGGGTATGTTATTTTAAAACTACAAACAACATTCGCTACTAGCTTAAACAGACACTTTTAAATAAAAATAGTCTTTCAAAATTTTCCTCTAACCTACTGATTGCCGGTATTTTATTTCTGTTTGTAAAACATGTATAAGAGATCTAATAATTTAAAGGGTGTATAACGTAAAACAAAAGAAGAATTATTTTCTGATTTTTTTTGCGATTCTTTTCAGAAATCCCAGTACCAAGGGGCTCGTCAAAGAACAGGAAGACTTTTTTAACAATTACACTTCATATCATAAGAAATATCACAAATTATCGTAATATCCATATCAGCCAATTTGAAGAAGTATGGATTGGAAAAAAAAATGATTTTTTATCTTTTAACTAAAAAGGGTTTTTCAAATTTTCCCTCTAATCTACTGATTACCAGTATTTTATTTCTGTATGTAAAACACGTATAAGAGATCCAATATTTGGTGTATAACGTAAAAAAAAAAAAAATGGTTTTCCATTCTATTTTATGCTATGTCGAACTCATCAATTTTGTTTATTTTCTTTTTCGGGTCTACACTGTTGGATTATCTACTTCAATCAACACTTTCCTCGACCAGGACGGTATGCCCCAGTCTCGGAACAACTTTGCAATAATATCTTTAGAAATCTAATTAACGATCAAAATCTTTGAAAATGTTGGGATCAAAAAACAAGCCCAATGCGGGGGTCGAACCCGCAACCTTTTGATGTCTTTTCTAAGAGTCAAACGCTCTACCGATTGAGCTAACCAGGCTTTCTGATGGAATTGTTGTATAATACAACTAGTCCTCAGATCACCCTCACGTGATCTATCGGTTTAGTGATGTCGTTGAGTTACGCACGACTCGACATGAGATTTGTAGTTATATAAATGGGTGCATCCGCACACATTTATATCAAAGAAGAATTACTTTCTTCTTTAGGTTTATCTAGTCTATATAGTGTACAGTATAGTTAGAGAATGATTACAAGATATCTTAGAGTACGCTATGTAGGCTAGGAACCTCCACCAAGAACACCCATATTATATAACAGGACATCCCAGAAGCCTGGCTAGCTCAATCGGTAGAGCGTTTGACTCTTAAGTTAGACATCAAAAGGTTGCGGGTTCGACCCCCGCGTCGGGCTTTAATTACATTAAAACTTGTTCACGAAACTCGAGCTTCTTTTTTTAGGTTGTATAAACACCTATTTTTGGAAGCGGCATGTTATGCCTCTTTTTTTCAATTTATGTTTTTTGTTCAAGATTTGAAAATTTTTTTGGCTGCAAAAATTGATGAAAATCGCTTATGGAAAAGATTGAAATTTTTAGATGTCCTTGATTGAAGGATTTTTCTTCATTCAAGTGTTTAAAGACAGAGTAATATAAAAGACTATTTTGTATTCAGTAAGCACAGAATCACACATTGATTGTTAAGTATTTATGGGATATCTAGCAATGTTGATATACATTTTTCGATGGAAAGTTTTTCAAACGGTCAAAACCATTCGAATATAGTTTGTCAATGATAAGAACCACAACTTCAAGGACTAACAAACTTGTTCAGAACGCTCATCAATTTTCACCTTATACAGATGTAAATGCAGGATCTGGATATAAAAAAAATTTTTTTTTTCACACTCATACATAGAGTCAAAGGTTGAGTTGGAATGTAAGCTCAACGCATCGGTATTCGGTCCACCGATCTTTCTATTTTGCATTTATTTTTCAATTTAACGTTATTTACTTCAAGGTTGTACAGCAATCCACTAAAAATTATAGAAAGGCTTAGTAATAATCTTCTTACCGTAAATGGGCTGGAGGAGGGTTTGGAGGGGGCGGATAATTGTAAGAATCGGGTGGTGGATTTGGGGGAGGTGGATAGTAGTTATTAGCCGCATATGTACCCAGTGTAGATGTCAAATTCACATCAGAGCTTTTATCGTTCAGAAAGAAATTTGGCTGTTCAGTCCCCTGAAATCCGCCATAACCAGGACCAAATTGCTGGGCGTAAAAGTTTCCTGCATCATCTTGACGGGGTGGTCCTTGGGTATAGACTCCTTGATTTTGAATATCATATCCATCTTCTACTTTTCTCAACCTTTTCTTTCTAGCGACCCATATTATAAAGACTGCCGGAAGGATAATGAGGAACAAAAGATATAGCAATTTGTTTGAATTACTACCAGTCAGAGCCGGACGGGTCCTGTATGTATGTTGTCGTGGGCCTGGACCTTGTTGTTGATTCGGGATATACATTAGTCGCTTGTTGAGATACACACTGAGGGATAAAAGTTATAGCATTCTTAGCGTATGTATTTAAATAGATAAGGGTAAATGGGGTGAGTCGTTTCGTCAACTATGAAAAGTAAACTGGCATTTACTGCAACCTGAAAACATCTAACCATGCACAACCACGCAAAAAGCCGAACATAATTTTCAATTCAGAACCTTTTTAAAGATATAAGCAAATGAGAAAAAATACATGCAACCATTGGCATTCTATGTATCTAGGTGTAGTAAAAGGCATAACCTCTTTGATTCTCATTGAAAGCTCGTGAAAGTTTGAGCTTTGCTTAATAGCTGTCTGAATATTAATAGGATATTGTTTTAAGTATCATACTTCTTGCTTTGGTTAAACTGTACATGGAGAAACGCCGACCAGTGTCAAACGGACATGCAATAGCAGGACTGCTAGGACAACTTTATTATGCTCCGGTGACACAAAATTGGCAACAATATTGTGACATTCTGAACCTACTGCGCTTCGATCATACCTCCAAATAATATAACTTGAAGCCATGTTTCTCAATATAAATTTGTAGTGAATACGAGGCGCAGGGTAGCTGTGAACCGTACATTTTAGTATTGTTTTCCGAATAGTTAGATCCATGTAAACAAAATACACGAGTTGCTTGGGGAGCAAGGCTTTTTCCAGAAAAATAAAAGCCTTGTCATATAATCGCTTGAAAGGAAGATATTAGTAAAAATATGCCTGTTAAAAGCAGAACGTATCAAGGTGAGCTTATTAACCTCAGTGAATGGCGCTGTTTCTGAAATGTTGCAATTAGAAGGAATTCAAAAAATTAAATGGACGAGACAGGAATCGAACCAGTGACCTTTTGCTTGCAAGGCAAACGCGCTACCAACTACGCCACACGCCCTTTAATCACGTGGTATCATCGCGTGACATTTTGGTCAGGTGATTAAAATTGGGGGGACGACGACGCTAGCTCAGCTGTCGTTCGTGTTCTCACCTTTTCTCTCTCTTACTACCCTTAACAAATGTCAACAAATGTTTTAATTAGAAGCCAAAAAGTCAACAGAAAGTCAAATATGCTGGTTTTTTAGTGAGTATGCCCAAATGGGAGAATCTCACACAGGCTGCACAACATCCAGTTGTGTAGTACGCTTATCAAAAGTTTTTTAACCACTTAAACTCGAAAAGAGTGTCTCTCCAGACTCTAGCCATGGAGAAGTGTATATTAGTTAATTACCACTTTTATATTTAGATAATTATCTCTTCTCTTCTCTTCTCTTCTCTTCTCTTCTCTTCTCTTCTCTCCTTCTTACAAAAAATTAAGGAAAAAATTTTTTTTAGAGAACGCACGACCTCATTTTTTCCAGACACCGAAGGCGGCCAATTAGTGTGTACACAAATTTCATACTTATTTTTTACAACCCCCTCTTGGGGCGCCCATCCGTGGCCCTAAAGCGTACATTACTGTTTTTTGCAATCACGCGCTTACTCTGCAATTCTTCGTGTATTCTTTGTTTACCTGTTTATCTTTTAGAAACTTACATCCTA